>AMDK01000615.1:0-16053 GCA_000309355.1 Epichloe gansuensis var. inebrians E818
TGAGATACCCATCGCTGGCGCTGGGATTATCTCGCCCAGAGATCATTCCAGCCGATCGCCCAGTCGCAACGGATTTGGGACCGGTCGTGCGCCGGCAACAGCCCAGCATCCAGGCATGGGCGCTCGAGTGGCAACAACCAACTCAGTGCCTCAAACCTCACACCATGCCGAGTCATCTGGTCCTGTGAGTGCGAGCGCAGCGACCTTTAGCTTACCAGTGCGATCTGGTCCACACGGGAACCCAATGCCCCCGCCTTTGGCACGACGACAAACGCCCGACGATTTCCGGCGAGAAAGTCGACGACAAGCTACCTTTGGCCTGCCTCCTAATCCTAGTCCAAGCTATGGGTTATGAACGTGACGTGATCGTGGGGGGGGGGAAGGGCGGGAAGGCGAGTGCCACCAAGGAGAGAGTCCTCAACGATTAGTTTCTTCGCACACACAGTTCTGAACCCTGCAGATACCTGAGGCTCAGCGTAGCATCACTCGGCGCATTGTATTTCATGAGAGCTTTCTCCGCAAGATATTGATCCAACACGCTCATTTTGGAAAGAGGGCGTGAAGAAGCAAACCAGATTTTGCATCCTTTTTTTTTTTTTTTTTTTTTACCATTTCTGACTTTGTATTGCCACCTTTGTTTTAGGACACTAAAATCGCCCTTTGATCAAGTATCTTGCAGTTAAAAATAAGAGACCAGTTCGCGCACAAGGTATTCACATGTTTCACGCCAAGGGCAGTCAGTGTGGGCATTTAGTCGACCAAGTAGGGATTCAATCCGAAGTGAAGAACTTTCAAAAAAAAAAAACACAGATCCATCATCCCTCTCTATTCGTTATGCAGGCCGTTCACACATTTCCGACTGAGGACAAAAACATACCTAATCGAATAACTCTCTCTCCGTCAAAGCCCAGCACTCGTCGGCTCGCCACTCAGCAAGGTCTTCTCAAACTCTCCCACACCATGCTCTCTCGTCTCTCTGCCTTTAAAACCACGGTCCAAAATAGCAACGAGCTCATCCAGACGCTCAATCACATGATCCGTACACTCATGCTCGGCCAAGCCCCGATTCACATCATTCACAAACAACACTGTCGCGGCACCTGCCTTCCTGCCCGCCGCCATGTCATCAATGGAATCCCCCACCATGATCAACCCGCTTGCGTCCTCGAGCCCCCATTGACTCGCAATGTGCAGAATCCCAGCCGGGTCAGGCTTCGGCGGCTTAAAATCCCTCGTCACAACGGGATGGAAGGCCGAGCCCCCCAGGAACTTTTCGAGCAGGTGCTGCACGGGGGCGTCGAAGTTGCGCGTGCAGATGGCCTTGGGCAGGGCTCGCTCATCGAGGTACCGCATTAGGGTGGTGAGACCTGGCTGCGGGGTCTGCGAGGCCATTGCCTTGCGCTCAATGGAGCGGATGACTTCAAGGGCAGATGGTTGCTGGTGGGCGGGGAGGGATTCTATGTGGGCGAGGATATCGGTGGACTTGGGGATGTCGAGGGCGGATCGCATGTCGGCGAACATGTAGTTCTGGGGTTCGCTAGTCATGTTAAGTTTTAATTTGTGTTTATGACAATTTTTCTATGTTCCTTGGGATCGCTCTCTTTCTCTCTCTCTCTCTCTCTCTCTCTTTCTGGTGAATTGTTCTATTGAACCACGAATCAAGATAGATGGGGATATAATGGCATTTTTTATCACGACATGCCTCAACGCCGCGCGCAAAAAACGCACGTCCTTCAGGCATACATTTTCATCATGTCGGAAACTCACCACAATGTCCCGTCCATATCGAACACTATGCCCTGCAACATGGGCACGCCGGGTCGTGCCGTGCTATTGCCCGCGGGATGTAGCGGCGCGAACCGTTTCCGGGCTGATGCGGCCATTGTCGATGCAAAGAAGTTGGCGAGGAGAGGTCTACGAGGTCGGGTTGAGGTGGGTTGTGGTCGACTAGGAAGGAAGGAAGGCGGGCTTCGGACTTTTGGAAGTGGACCCTTGTGCTGTTATTGGTGGGTGGGAGGGCGAGATGAACGACGTCTTTTCATGAGCCATCCTTTTCATGATGGCTATTGTCTATTTCTGCATTTTGTTCATGTTTCTTTTTTGTCCCTCTCTCTAACAAAAAAAGCACAAGATGTACAGGTTCTTCATAGTTTCTTGGGATTTGATTGATAATCTGTTGCCCGCCGAGAGATGGACGCTTCTTGACAACCCTCCACACTAGGAGATTCCGAAAATGTCAAATTGACATTTTTTACACACTCATGACGAACTTCAATATGCTCCTGCATCTTGCGACTCGTGCGTCCTGTGCCTGTCGCACATGTTCTTGCACATGTTCGTATCTCCTTGGCACCCAGTACCCGTGGAGATATCCGCCACGTCAAACAAAGAAGCTCGTCTTCCGACTTGTCTACACACGCAATTCATTCCTCCCCACCACGGAAATCTTTTGGCAATGGGTCCAGGTCCATCTTGTTCCCACGGCGATAGCTCCTGTTCTCCCAAATCTGTGTCGATCCAGCCCCAGATTCGTTTCAACGACTCGTAAAGGGATGGCACGCTCTAGAGAAATCATGAACATTAGACTCGGCATCGAGGGAACGCAAGCCAGGTCCGGCCTTTGGAACAAACAACGTACACTTCGAACTGGGGTTTTCAACAATAGCCTCAAACCAGTTCATGGCGACGTCCTGGTTTGGAGTCCGCGCCAGCATTCCTAGCAAGAAAGTTGGGAAAAAAGGCGCTTGGGCTGTGAAGTGGCTCTCTGATGTAGGTAGAATACCGAATGCATTTTGCCAAGTCCGACAGCTCGGAGATAAGATCCGGATGATTTCGTGAAACACTGGACACGTACACGTTCAGCTCAGTTCAGTTCCGTGCTACGGAAGCAGGAGACGAGGGACGAGGGAGAGGTGAAAGATGACCGAAGGACCCGACACTGCAAGTACATGATGGCCGTGATTCGCCATGCCTCGGCCGTGATGTTAGTCATGGCAGCAGACGACTTGATCACATAATCATCGGGGAGTTTTAGAATCCTATCCATGACTGCAGGCAATTTGCCATTTGTGCAGTTTCCCAATCCATTGACGCGTCACTCCACTGCCTCATGTCCGTCAAGTCCTCGTACGGAAAACGTGCCGTGATGGGTACAACTACACTGTCGGGATGCTGGTGTAAGCGAGAGCTACTCCCGCGGCTCCTTGTTGTTTATTGCCCATCAGTTAGTGCCAACGCTGCTATGGAAGCCTGGCCCTCGGCGCAAGAGCATAAGCAGATCGTTCCGCCGCAAGAACTGACTCCTGGATTCCAATGATGGATGGGACGTGCTTGATCGTGTGAAAGCCTATCCCGGCGAGCCATGCATGGTATAACTCGCCGACCTGATCAGCCCGGGGGGGGGCAAAACGCAACTTTTAGTCTTTAGACTTTGGGCCACCCGCTCAGCATTGTCAACCACGCACGCCGTTTTCTACCAGCGTTCCCAGTCGGCGGCGCAAACGCCACTGACTGTCCTCGCATCGCGCGGGGTCAAGGAACGGGTGATAAAGGTTAATAAGAGAACCGTCAGAAGGACCGCGGCTATGATCTCTTTCAACAACAAAGGTCAGATAGGAAAAGGAAAAAGAAAAGTCCATGTGTACGGAGCAGAGCCCCAACGCTGGAGTAGATGGCAGATGGCGCCCTAATTTAGTATTTGAGGGAGATAGGCTTGAGTTAGCGCTTGTATCCCATTCGCGCTAAGTGCGTTCTTCCGGAAGATATAACAAGGTTTATACCGTCAGTGTAAGACGAGAAATCGTAGAAGTAGATTTACTCGGAAGACATATGGAAAAGGTACTTCTTTTGTTCTAGGCCCAGTCACAACCAAAATCGCCTTACTGCATGGCACGTACGGAGTACGGAGTAATGATTCATGTACGTATGTAGCTTCCACTCGTTGCCAGATCACATGTCAATTAGTCGGCACAAACAACCTCGACAGCTTGGTCCTTGTTGGACACAGGTTTTACTTCCGAGATTCAAGTCTTAAGAGGGCTCGGAACCTATCAACCGACCACTAGCTCCTGTGGTTGAGAAAATCTCCCAGATACACACACTATCTTGGTACTGAAGCCTTTTGGTCAAGACTTTCGCCCAAGTCGTCTTACTAGACAACTTGGATGGGAATGCCGTCATGGTGATGAGAATTGTGGAACAACTTCGCAAGGACTTGCCGGGGGGACCAATGAGCATTGCGTGGTAGACGCGGGATGCAGCAAAAATATTGGAAACGAGTAAACTCATCATTATTATTCGTTATTGCTCTCGTGGACAATTCATAAGGTCGTCATCGACCGGGTGCCCAAACTAATTCTATGACGCTGTCGTATTCATCCATCGGTTCGCCGTCTGCGTCAACCCAGCGCGTATCGTTTGCTCTGCGAACATAGGTCTGCAGCACGCTGCCGTCTTGCTGGATGATGGCATCCTCCAGTTTCCATGCAATTTTCCTGCCCGTTTGCGAGAGTGACGCTCGCTGCGAGCCCATCTTGTAATCAAAGTTCCAGCCTATTTCCGTCTCGGCCCGGAACGTCTTCTCTACGTGGTTCGTGTCAAAGTTGATTCCGCCGGGGTAGTGCGCAATGGAATATCCCGAAATGATGAAATCGTCAAAGGTTTGGAATCGCTGGAGGGTGCAGTCCTCTCCGCAAATGTATGCAAGTTTGGTCAAAGCGTTCGGCGTAGCTTTGTGCCAGCTACGGTAGTGATGTATTGATAATGGCTTTATTCCCCATTCGTAGAATCCTGAGGGATCTTCGAAAATGTCCAGCTGCCAAAGGTCCTGGGATGTAGTCAGCTGAATCTCAGAGTGTTCTTGGATGCACTGGTGTAACAGCCTATCGCCCTGTGCGTCCGCCTGCTCGACCTTCTCTTCTGAGGAACACTCGTCGAAATTCTTTGTAATCTTCTCCGCCGTTGACAGTGACAGAAAGATGCCTGCGCCGCCGAATGCCTGTGAGCCGTGTTTCTGAGTGGCAAGGCTGTCCTCTGACAGGGCCCCGACGTACATGTCGGATGACGCGTCGTACTTTGCCAGCTTCCCAATCAAGGCGTGCATGTTGGGGAAGTAGGTATCGTCGTCACATAAGACGAGCCACTTCTTCTTTCTGGCCTCGGTGTGGGCGAACATGATTGGTATGAGAGCCATGTTCCTCGCCGCCATAGGTAGCGAGGAATCCGATGCGTAAGTATCGGCGTCTATTCCAGCCTGGTTGAGGGCTAGTTTCACAAGTCGAAGCTGTTCAGGGTTCGCATCCAGAAGCATAAGGATCAATTTACCACCGTTTGATCTTTCAAATCCGTCCGTCAGCCAGAATGACCAGTCGTTTATGAGAATCGTGGCGTATTCAGTAAAGCGATCAAGAGTTGTCGAAACTCCAAACATCAATTCCGAGGCGTCGACATCTTGGGGGAAGGCCGACGCGGAAACCGGAACCTCGATGGCCTCGGCACAAGAAGAACCTGCACTTTTCAGTTGTGGCTTCAGCTGGACGTATTGAAAATCTTTCTTCAGCAGCCTTTGTGAAAGCCTGGTCAAGCTTTGCCGCTGAACATCTGGTTTCCGCGTGAAGTATATGACACGTCTCAGATATTGGAAAGTATTCTCTAGCCCATATCGCTGTTGCAAATCCGAGAGTCGCGCATTGCTCGCTCGGCACCTCGATTCGTCATCTGCGGCAATGTTTGGTTCGTGTTGAAACACTGAGTCGAGTGGTCTCGGGGCGGAGGGCCGTTGTTGGAACAAGTTTCTCGATATTGGCTGTCCAAAGAGTGGTTTGATGTAGAATAAAACGACGACAAAGACAGAAATGTACACAGCTATCAAAATGGCTTTCTTCGACCTCGCCTTTCTGAGTGACATGATGGGGGGGTATCGAGCCGAAGTTGATCTTTTTAGGGAGCGGGTTTTTCGAGTTTTGTGAAAGGAGATGACGAGGCGAAGTTTCGATAATAAGTGGTAAACGACGTCGTCAAGCAATCTTCATATTGGGGACCTCCCTAGACGTCATCAATCCCCAAGCCCCTGAACGGGCAGTGAGTGCATGGGCATTCCACTGATCTGCGATACAACGACTGTTTCATGGGCGAACATACAGAGTACATGGCTGTGGAACAAATAAAAGAATTGACTGATTGGCATAGGAACGACAAAGATCGTCTCGTTGGCTGCTCCGACCCGCCCATCCGCCCGTCACACCACACATTGGCATATGGCCAAGCACGGGCCACTGAGGCCAGGCAGGCAGGAAAAGGTGGTTTGTATATATTGTTTGTATTCTGTACCACTACACCAAGGCACCACGGCTGAGACTCTGAAAACTCTGAACTCTGAAACCCCGTTAAATTGGCACAGGTCGGGTGAAACAGGCCAGATGCAGATATGTAAATCACAAAAGCACCGTTGCGTCTGATGGTGTTTCTAATCGAACAGTTTGCTGTCTGCTCAATTTTTGAAGCATGTATGTACGTGCATGCTTGGCAATCCGCCTCATTGGCTCCTTCCTGATGGGTCGTCAAGTTGGTGGATGCGACCCGCCAACTAATAAATTAAGGGCGTAGTTATCAAGCAACCCTCTTCTGTTAAATAGCAACCCTGTCGTGGCTGGGAGGTGGCTGAGACGCCCGATACCGGCCGCCCATAGTAACTTACATACATACAAAGTCCGTACTTAAGTGTCTAACAAAAGAGGTCCGTCCGTACTTGCCTTGCTACATACATCACTACTACATTGTATGTACGTACACATCCCCCGTCACCCGGGATGTTCGGTCCGCAGTCGCACAAGCACACAGCTGCAGTCAAAGTAAGAAAGGCCAAGGCTGGTCTAGCAACAATGCAATGCGTCTGAATTCCTGGCATTGGCAGAATGGAAACACGTCCATCATCTGTTGAGACGTACGGACTACTACATCATCGATTTACACATGGACATTCCAGGTAGTGGCAGGCCAACCGTCAGAGACTCAGAGCCAGCTTATTAGCTTTTCTTTCACCCAATTCATGGCGCTAGCCTTGGGGCCACAATAAGCTGCATTTTAATTGGATTCCCTCTTCATAAAATGTACATATGTACATGTATGTATGTACACTTGCACCAGAAGAAACCTTGAACGAGCATCTATCCCCACCAAAACCCATCCATGACGATAGCATCTTTAATAAGCGAGGTTCGCATCATCTCCTCTGTGGAGTACTGTACCCCGTGATGGTTGCCAACGCCTTTCCTACTTGTCAGTTATAACTAACTACATATATGCATCCTGACTGATGCCCGCCCCAGAATGCCATCTATCTGTTCCCAATGGACGGACCTCTTCAGAGTCTTCTCCACCTCCGTCGCGGCCCGTGTTGGAGCTATTTAAACGAATCAAGCCCTTTTTCACTTTTTCAAACCCCTCGATATTACCTGTGTTCATCAGTGCGTTGAGACAGGAACGACATGTCGTGATGTCTTCGGGAGAAAAGCAGCTGCACATGAAACAAGTGCTTCGCGCTAAACAACCAGAAGTCCAGGACTCGGTTTCAGCATCGTTGAAACTCGTGACATTTTTTTTTTTTTGTGGAGGAACACAAGCGACGAAAAAAATCACAGCCTCTCTTCATCGATAGATCAGTCAACAGTCAACGGTCAATAGTGCCAGCGAGATCACTCTAGCAGGGATGCGGAAAAATGAAGAGAAACTCGCTACTCCGTACACTTGTAGTTTCTTTCAACCCGTTTAATGTTTCATCACGCGCCCTCCCTCTCGTCTGCACCTTTGCCTCGTCGGCTCAACTTGATCCCCGAGCGTTTTGCGTTTTGACCCTGGCACATCCCGCCGCACATTAGTGCAAACAATCAATCAGCGAATTAAAATCCAGTAAACAATCGTGGATTCCCCTTTCCGGACGAACTCCGTCTTACGTCTTACTGGAAAGTCGTCTGCAACACTTGCTAGCTGATACAATCAAGGAGACGGGCTAGTTGGAACCCATCCCAAGTCACCTACTCATATCTTTTGATACCTTTTAATTCCAACATGCGGCCCGGCATCTCCCTCTATGTGACGCGATCTTGTCAACATCAGAACGCTTTTGCTGCACGAGTTTTGTTGTTGTTGTTTGCAACGGCAGGAATCGCGGCAGGCTCCACGGGCTAACGATGTTGTTCAACTCGATGTTCAACTCGATGAAGGAAGTCGTTTTTCTCGTCATCGCACTCCACGTCCTTGGCTCGGAGGCTGTGCTGCGTCACTTCGATTTCACTTTGCACAGGGACTCGCGCTCTCCAGGTATGCCCATGTCATATAATGGACTTTTTGGAAAAAGAGGTTTCCGTTTGCGCAATGGCTGACATTGTGAAAGATGGATTCACGCGCGATGTGTACCTCATCAACGGCCAGCAACCAGGGCCGTCGATCGAGGTGGATGAGGGCGATGACGTCGAAGTCTTTGTTCAGAATGACTTGAATGTTGAGACTGCATTGCACTGGCATGGTAAAGCAACCCACCCCCCCCTTTCCGAGTCTATCCGAGTCTACTCTTGTCATGCGTGGCCTGCTAATTGACAATGCGCTCCTCGCTGCTCAGGGCTGCTACAACGAGGAACTCCGCATATGGATGGCGTGCCCGGAGTGACGCAGGTTGGAAGACGTCCTTTGACTCCTTTCTCCCCCCAACCACATCGGCTGTATAAGAGTCTGTATGAGTCTGTATGTAGCTGACTTTGACGCAGAGGCCCATCCCTTCAGGAGGCAACTTCACATATAGATTTTCGACCAAGGGTGAATACGGATTCTACTGGTATCATTCCCATTTCAAAGCCTACTACAACGACGCCCTGCGCGGTCCTCTCGTTGTCAGACCTTCGCCAACCCGCAATCGTCCCTTTGAAGGCCTCGCTGGGACCTCCAGAGTCTACACAGAAGCCCCAACTCTTGGATGCCGAAAAGAACGCGGCTAGTATTCTTCTCAACGACTGGACTCACGAGCCTTCTGACACGATTTATGCACGCTACAATGCGACTGGGGCGTTCCCCTCTTGCGTGGACAGCATTCTGGCGAATGGCCTCGGGCGAGTCCAGTGCCTCCCGCAGTCCATGCTCGATGCCGGACCTGGTCTGGGTATCAGATCCGACCATCCATCTTCGAACCCTCCTTCTAGCCGGGAACCTTCACCCGCGGGCCGGAAATCAACCAGAGACCATCGAAATATCTTTGACGGTCTAGACATGCACGAAATGCCAATGCAGGCGCCACCATCCCCCCCCCCTCTCAGTATCTTCAACTCACCCATCCTCGTCCACTTCTGCAAAGGTCTCGGAGAGGAAGGGTCTTGGTCCACGAGGCTGCATGCCCCCCATGATGTTCAAGCCAGGCTTCAACCAGTCGTCTTTACCAGCCGAAACGTGCACGAGCACAACTTCGCCACTCCTCGTAGTCTCTGCTGACCGGTCAAGGGGCTGGTTAGCACTCAACCTGGTGAATTCAGGTGCAGTGAGCGCGCTGCGTGTGTCTTTGGACGCACATTCCATGTTCGTCTATGCGGCCGATGGTCTTTATGTGAGACTACAAGAAGTCAAGGTACAATGGCATCATGTTCTTTCACACAAGTCAGGGGAACCCCCCCCCCCAAAAAAAAAAAGTACAAGAAGCAAGCACTCCGTGTTAACTCGTCGCAGGTCCTTCACATGGAACTAGGCCAGCGATACTCCGTCATGATCAAACTAGACCAAAAGCCTGCTGATTACTTTCTCCGATTCGCAACACATCCTAGCGGGGATATGCAGCAGGTTCTGGAAGGCAGGGCAATCATATCATACACAGTAGGTGTCAGAAATCCCGAGGCCCGTTCTAGTCCAGACATCTCTGAAGCCTAACAATCCCGTGCCAGGCGACGAGCAACCCCCCCGGAAATGCCATGGACGACGAAGCCAGCACATGGATGTTTCCAAACGGATCGGCCAAAGCTGGCGCCACGCTTCTCAACAGCGGCGCTCTCGCGCCATTCGACTCGACTAGCCCTCCTTTGTCAGCAAAAGCAGACAAGACGATCAATCTATCAGTGAATCAAACAGATTTCGTAACATGGGTGTTTGACCAAGAGCCCTTCACGGAGCCAGACATGCCCATTCTATACGGCAATATCTCTTCAGGATGGAGAGCCAGCACCACGATGCATCTGCCTCTGAACGCAACCATTGACATGATTCTGAAGGTTTCAAACCAGTCCATGGATACGGTGAGCTTTGAAAATGTCCCGATGTACATAAAAGTATGCTCAGCATGATCAACTGATAAAGGCAACCAAGATGGGCCACCCTCTGCATCTCCACGGACACAAGTTCTGGGTCCTAGGATCGGGAACCGGCTCTTTCCCATATAGCAATGTCGAAGAGGCACCAGACGGGGTCTTGAATCTCGGCGACCCCCCCTTCCGCGACACAACTGGTCTCCCGGCACAAGGCTGGACAGTAATACGGTGCGTGCTCGTCGTCGCAATTCCGAGGGTGTACGAAGTAACGTGGCTTGACTGACTGGTTCAAATCTCGCAGATTTGTCACCGACAACCCTGGCGCGTGGATATTCCACTGTCATTTGCAATGGCACATTGTCGTGAGTTCAGCTCAACCCAACCTACCCAACCTACCCAACCTACCCGACCTACCCGACACACTCAGTTCGCTCGACTGATGACTAACGTCTGTCCATCCGTCGTTGAGTCTGGCATGGCATTGGTTTTTGTCGAAGGCGGTGACGCACTCCCCGCTTTGGTGGACGCATACCGAGAAAAGGGCCAAGTAATAAAGGGGAATCCGGCTGCGAACCTGGCGGCGGGGCGATGTGGCATACTTTGTGCCATGGCCGCGGCGATTAGTACCGTCGCTGCCATGTGGTAGGTAATAAGCTGCGCTGCTGTGTGTATGTACCTTTGTGTACTCGGTACTTTGTTGTACTCATCAGTCCTCTCGCTCCACTCCAGCTGCCGGACATCAATGCCCCCCCCCCCTTCTCCCCGCATCACCGATAGCGGGCATAATACATACATACATGTATTGGCACCAGCAGCGTCTCGGAGCGTCTCCAACTGCCCCTCCAATAAATAACCTCGAGCACCACTCAATCAATATACGCCAACACCAACAAGTCCACCATGCCCGTGAATCACGTCGTCCTCTTCGGCTTCAAGCCCGACGCCAGCTCAGAGGCCATCAAGCAGGTTCGCAACCCAGCCATCCACCCCCAACCACCACAAACCATCTCAGGAACCCGGACCTAACAGACATCAATGCAAACCAGTGCTGCGACGAAATGCTCTCCCTCAAGGACCAGTGCATCCTCGCCTCCACCAGCAAGCCCTACATCACGGCCTCCAAAGGCGGAAAGGACACGTCCATCGAGGGCCTTCAGGTGCGCCATTACTCTCCCAACCCCCCCCTCCCTCCTCCTCCTCCTCCTCCCCTTCCCGCTGACCCTGAACCTGACCGTGTCTTGCAGAACGGCCTCACCCACGCCTTCGTCGTGGACTTTGCCTCCGTCGCCGACAGAGACTACTACGTAAAGGAGGACAAGGCGCATCACGGCTTTGTCGAGAAATGGGTCACGACCCCTGGGGCTATCGTTGCCAAGGCCGTGGTCGTGGACTTTGTGCCTGGGTCGTTCTAGGCTGTGGGCTGTGGGCTGCGGGCTGTTGGTAGAAGCAGCTGGCTCCCTGCTTGTCAAAGATTTTCAGCATTTCAACATACTTTAGAAATCCTGTTCGCGCCACCGGGAAGGCGGGCCGCAGTTTTGTTTTCCAAAGCTTCTTCGGCCAGTCGACCCGGTAAATCGTCACGTATAGGCGTCACGCCAAGCACTCGCGCACCGTGGCAGGAGTAATGAATCACTGGCTTGGTGAATCGATGAATCGTCTATATTCACAAGTATTCATTTCATAGGGTGAAAAAAAAAAAACACCCAGTACACAGGTGCGAAGGCGCTGTCGGCGTTCTATCTTGTCCGAGACCAGCAGAATTTGCGTTTGTAAACCCAATGTTGTGCCATGATTTAGCGATGAACCCACATGGACTTGGACTACCTTGTATTCATGATTTCGAGACAGTCTTGCTCTTCTCTTCCGCCCTCTTTTTTTTTCCATTCTCTTCCTCTTCCTTCTTCTGTTTCTTTTCTTTTATTATTATTATTCTTCTTTTCCTCCTCTTCCTTCTTCTTCTTCCTCTCTTCCTCGAGTTTTGCCTTTTCGCTGGCGCTGCCATCTGAAAAGACTCTATACGCCTGGTAGTGGGGTTCAAAGTAGTTAGCAGATAAATCTCATGTGTCAAATGTGTCAAAATTGACTAGGCAAAGGCTAAACAATTGGGGGGGGGGTACAAGTACATTCTCCAACTCCAGCACAACCTTGTCCAGTTGATGCAAGTCGTCTTTGATGATATCTCCTCCATATTTCGTTGAGTTGCCCATGAAATATTCAGCCGTCTCTTGGGCTTTCACCAAGGACAAGAGATTTTCGCTCGCCTTTTCCGACGTCTTCTTCCATTCCGTCACGGTATCATTCACCTTTTGAATACTTGCCGTCAGGTGTTTGACTCCCTTGGTCCAATGCTTCGTGCGCGCCTCGTGCAGGCTCTTGGTGCGGTTCCAGAACCGCTCAATCTCCTCCGGGTAAGTCGTCTTGGCTACTGGCGCGTTCCACTTGGGACTCAACTCTTCCGACCTATCTGCCCATTTCTCCATGCGAGCGTCGCGATTGCCGACGCCGGCAAAGTGAACGAGAAAGTCGCCAGCGTGGACGTACGATGACCCGGGCTTTTCGTCGTCGCTCGCATATGCATTGAACCACTGCCACGGGGGGGGGGGACGCGTCAGTTGCCATCATGTAAAAGAAGAAAGGGGGGGGGACCGCCGCGGAACAGCAGCCGATGGGGGGCTTACCCGTTGGGGAACTTTGGCAACGTGGTTGATAAACTTGCGCCTCTTGAGCATCAGTTCCATGGCGCTCTGATCCTGGAACGACAGCTGGGTATCTGGCTCGAAATCGCGGAACGCCAGGATGCTTGCAAACAGCTCGGCAGCGGAGCGCGATACTCGAATTCCAAGATGCCGTTGTTGAGGCCATTCCAGTCGTCCGAAATCAGCACATTGATATCCTTCAAGACTTCATCGTTGTCGGGTGGTAGGAACATCTCCATGGCGATGTTGTAGTTGAGAATAATGGTATCGGCGTCGAACCAGAACAGCCATTGGAGCCGCTGGCTTTCGGGTTTGCGCAGCTCCCGCAGGATCATGTAATGAATGAAGGCAGGCTTCGTCCAGTACCCATCAAGGACGTCAACGCGCTGGACAAACATGGGATAGCCATGTTTTCGGTTGTGCCGTTTGTGAATTTGCAGCGCTCTCTCGTAGGCGCGTCTGGGAGAACCGTACAGAATGCTGACCTTGCCGATGCGGGCTTGTTCATCGTATACATCGGCTATTTGTTTGAATGCTTTGTCAGTTTTTCCCCCTCCCCTTCTTGTCATTCCCCGTCCCCGTCCCAACAAGCGAGGTGACGAGTGATTTTTTTTTCTTCTTCAACTCACCGTGTGTTCCCAGCCGGGACAGCGTATAATCCTCCAGGTCTACCCGTGTCGCTCCGTAGGTGAAGGAGATTTGAACGCTGACCAGAGTGACCAAGAGGACCAACAGAACCAAGATTATCCTCCGGGCTCTAGAGGTAAGAGAGCCTTTCCAAAAGAGCAACCGAAGCTTTTCTTCTAGCATGGCTTTTTTTGGGGCGAAGTGGCAGCGTCTAAATTCAGTCGTTGAAAGTTGGCAAATCACTTGTGATGGAACAGCAGGATGAACCGAAACGACCGGGCTTAATGCTCAAGAGAGGATCAAAAATCAACACAGGTTCGTTCACACACGAAGAGAAAAAAGCGCTAGATGCCAATATAATCCCTCTTTCCTTTTACGCCTCTCGCAGCTCCTGTCGTCCCCCGCAGAGCCATTCCTTCGAAAGGAAGGGAAACCCCCAATTGCCCAGCGGGTGCCCAGCTCAGACGATGTCGCAACTCAAGTTGTCCGCAAGCAACTCAATGTTGCCCGGTCTAAAGTCTGTTTCCTGGAATGCACAAAATTGGTTGGCTCCACCGAGGACCTGACGTAAAGCTTGGGCGAAAGGCTAAACATTATCGGCAGCGCTAAAGCGCTTGGTGTGCCCTATCCACCAGGACGCCGCATTCGAGGCGTGAACCGGATTATCCATGGAATGCGTTCGAGATGACAGCAGCGCCGTGTGCATTGTGTGCGATGGAAACGGGAAGCCCTTTGGATGCTTTTGGTGAAGAGGTACGGGGGAGAGTTCTTGGCATCGATCGGTGTCTAAGACCAAAAAAAAAAAAAAAAGGGCAGCCCCGTTTGGCTGGCTTCCTTGCTTGCTGCCTGCAGCCCGCATCGCCCCGCGCCTTGCCGGCCTGCCGGCGCCTGAAGATTCAATGTTGGTCTGGAACTGGTAACTGGGCGGGACTGGGGGAGCGGGGCTGGTGGGACCAACCAACCAGATGCCAAGTTGACGGCTGACGGCTAAATTATGTTTTGTTGTTGTCAGCACTCGTGTGCAGTACGGAGTACAACCCCTGGATTATTTTACAAATCTATATGACAGAGCAAATCAGATGTCAGTAAGCGAATAAGGGAGACAGGGGTTAGAGAGATAAACAGGTACCTTGTCGTACTAGTGACCTATACCGGAATAGATGTATTCTTTTGCGGCGCTATATACCTTGTAATATTTTCCTTGTAGCTCTCTAAAAATAGTGTTTACATACTTGCAGCGGATCGCAGCTGTTGGAGAGAGAGGAACGAAAAATTGGGGCACGTACTCGGTAACCGTACATGTATGTATTGTAGATTTGTAAAATATAAAATAATTCAGGGGGCAGAGGGTAATAATACAAACGTACCTGAACCAACTATTAGCCCAGCGCCTATGTATGTATGTATGTACGTACATTACATAATGGCCCAGCAGCGCCTAGCCCCAGTAGCCCGGCCCGCTTGCAGTCTGTCTCGACCAAGCCAAGACAAGACACAAGACACGAACTCACGAACCCCAAAAGCAAGACACTGCCAACCTGCCTGTCCACCGCACGCATCCATCGTCTTGGCCTGGTCTGGTTGCTTTCGGTAGCGCGATTGTTCGATTGTGCGATTGATGCATCTGGTCTGGTGCATGTCGTGTCGTGTCGTGCCGTGCTGACAATCCTGACGTTGTCGGCTTCGCTTTTTCCATTGTCGCTGCGTTTCTCGCTCGGCAAGAACGGCTTCACGTTGCCCCCCATGCTGTTTATGAAATTTCTGGGCCCCCTTGTCCCGTAAAATTGAAGTGCCGTCTGCACACCCCGGTTTGCAAAGTTGTGCTTGGCCCCCCCCCCCTTTTCGAGGCCTCCATCGAAAATCCGTGCTGCGGCGAAGCAGCTCTCCCCCCCCCCCCCTTTTAACAACCCCGACTTATGTACGGAGTACTTCGGAGTTGACCCGAGAGCAACAAGGCAACAAGGCGTCGGCGCGACATTTCTATCCGCTTCCAACGTGCGTCTTCATCGACTTGCATCTACACATTGCAATTTGCGCGCCTCGCGCGTCCTCCCCAGAGACCAACTACCAAAAGTCTCCATGATCGACTAGGGTGCAAGATCAAAACACACGAGAGCCAGGCTTCCTCTTCCCATGGCTAGTCGAACCGTCGCCGCTGTCACCAAAGCACCCCGCGAGGCGCCAATTGTGTCCTCGTACTCATCCTCGGCCAAAACACCAACTACAACAGCAACCATGTCTTCAACGAACGGCCCTTCATCGTACTTTCATGTGGGCGACGATGCTCCTCCGCCCGTGGCAACGAGCAAAAGAGAACGGCCTGTCGCCAGGACTCTGCACACGGCCATGTACATTTCGTATGTTATCAACCACCATCTTTGGAGAGAGAGAGAGAGAGAGAGAGAGCAGCCGGCCGCCTGCGAATCATGGTAACGTCAATTTGACGGAATTCG
>AMDK01000616.1:0-16029 GCA_000309355.1 Epichloe gansuensis var. inebrians E818
AACTAATATAGCTTATACTATATATATATCTCTCTAAAAATAAACTATATAGAACTAATTAAAGTAAGGTTATATATAGCTAGTATATATAAGCTAAAGGGAATTTAAATATTATTAATATTAAGTAAAGCCTAAAGTAATAGTAGTAGTCTTAGTAGTACTAGTAGGCTTTTTCTTTATAGTATTCTTCTTTCTAGTTATTATAGCCTTTTAAGTAAGAGTAATTACCTTATTATTAGCCTTATATATATTATATATATTAACTATAAGTATTAGATATAAACTTATAAGGTGCTTAACTATAGCTACTACCCTTTATAGGAGAAGATAATTTCTTAATATTAAAGCTATTAATATACTAAAAGATATAAGTATATAGTTAATAAATATCTAGTATAGGGAAAGCATACCTTACGCTTCTTACTTAGACTTACTGCCACTTACTTATTATTTCTAATATTAAAATACTTAACCTAAATATAGTTAATACTTCCTAAACATATAAATAGGTTATAATATATATAGCGCGATAGAACTAGCGCTCCTAGCGCTTAGTAAAAGCATTATTAGTAGTACTATAAAGTTAGTTTATATATATACTAAACATATATAATAGATATTATATAATATATGCCTTCTAATTAAAGAATTTAGTAATAATATACATAAGGTTATTTAAACCTAAGGTGCTAAACCTTAGATTAATATATATCTAGTATAGGAACCTAATATATACTTACCTAAAGGGCTCTTTAATAAATAGCATCTTATACTATTTATAGTAAAGGATTATTTAAATTAGACTACTAATATTATATTAGTATTAGGCCTATTGTTGGTTTCACCAAGGGATAATGCACTAGTGCAAAGGGTCGAAGTTAACGATAGTTATAATTCATTAATAATAGATTCTAGATTAGAAAAGGGGAGAAGGAGAGAAATCTAGCTAGCTAGGAAAGTAGGAAAAAGTAAATAGAGATATAAGGTAATAGTGGCGTTATAGTGTAGGGGTAGTACGCGATGTGGCTAATCGCATTACGTGTATCCCTTTTATAGCTTTAACACTTAGCCTTACCTTTAGCCACAAACAGGCTAAATAAGACCTAAAGGTCTAAAGGAAGTAACACTAGTAATTTTCTCTTTTTATTTATAGCTAAAGAGCCTAAAAACATAATAAAATTAAATTAAGCGAAAGTATATATAAGTGAATCTCTTAATAAGAATCCATAGACCTAATTATCCCGCGTAGCCTTAGTTATTCTAGTTAATCCGGTTAATTCTCCTTTCCTAATAGAGGGCTATAATATTAATTATTAAAAGTAGGAAAAAGTAAGAAGGGAGTAGAGATAAAAGTAGGGAGAAAAGAGGGGTAATAAAAAGTTTATAAAGTAAGTTAAAAAAAAAGAAATTCATAGCTCTTATTAGTTAGTTATAATTTAAAGAGAGAGTTAGAAGAGGATTAAAGGAAAAGATATAAGAGAGGTTAGAAGCTCTAAAAGCTTTAAAAACACAATAAAAATCAAATTAAACAAAAGTGTATATAAGTGGATCCAGACAATTAAATCCGGGCTTCTTATTAGTTTAGTTGCTTAGTTACTAGTTATTCTGTTATCTAGTTATCCTTTAGAACTTAGTTATAAATAGTAAGATCTTATTAAAGTTAATATTATTATCTTTATTTACTTACCTATTATTATAACCTTTATAAGATATAAGGAATGCTTAGAACTTCTTCTCTAAAGAAGGTTTACAATGTCTTTTGCTCTTCCACTAGCAATCCTTTTCTTATTATCGCTCTTTATCTAGGTGGTTCGTTAACTAGTATCCGCTTCTACTATAAATAAAGCACCTATAGCCCTGCCTATAGACTCTATTATAACCTTATGTATTATATTAATGGTTAATATATATTACCTCTAAAGGGTCTTTAGTATCTTAATACTAGTTATATTAGTATATCCCTTTGCTTAATTCTATAATACTAATTAATTTATAAAGGTCTCTTATAAGGCCCTTAAAACTAGGTAAGTATATATACTTAATAACCTTATATTTATATACACTAGAGATTACGTTTAATATCTACTTATAGAGTTCCCTATTAACTATATTAGAGGGAAATAATTCCCTATAGACTCTTTTAAGGGTAGTTAATATAATCTTAAGGTACTTAAGCTTTATTTTCTTAGGGTTTTTAGTAATAATATTATATAGTATTATACTACTCTATTTACGCTAGTAGAACTATTAATTACTTACTATCTTAAAGCATTAATAGATATTAGCTATTATCTCTTTATAAAAGAGGTTCTTTCTAGAGAGGTAGTTAAGGAAGTATTATTTAGTATCTCCTATTAATATAATAGGGAAGGCTTTATAAAAGTAGGATTTAGGAAGATTAATTTATTTATATTTACTCTTAAAGAGTGTAATCTTTAGTATAAGGAAATTATATAGCTTCTTACTATAGTAATTACTATCCTTATATATCTTTATAAGTTTAGAGATCTTCTTTATAATCTACTTATTAGAGGGAATAGATTATATAGAAGGGGTAAGAGGGGTAGGTTATTAGGGATAGGGATATTATTAAGGCTCTTAGGGGGTTTATACTTAAGGCTCTAGGGTTATTATAGGTTAGGATTATAATTAAGGTTCTAGAGGTTTAGAAGATTTATCTTTTAGCTAAGGTAATCTTACTTTTTCTTAAAGCACTTATTCTAGTGTATTTATAATAATAATACCTATGCCTTAGGCAATGTAAATGCCTTTCTCTTATAAGTAGTTTTAGAAGTTATATATAAGGTACTTTAAAGCTCTTTTAAATATTTCCTTAGACTAACCTTTAAGGTTCTCTTAGAAGGTCTTCTAAAGGTCTTTATTTTACTATTTATAATACTTACTAAGGTAGATAAACCTTATAATATGGTTATTTAGTTTATACTCTTTAGTAGTATTAGGATTTAGTTTCATAGGCCTTTTCTAGTTAAAGCTAAGTAATAAATAGTAAGGTTATAGCTATCTTAGTAATTTAGCCTTTAAGGGTCTTATTAGTGCTAATATTATAGCTATTATATGTTTTAAGGGGAAGAAAAGAAAGAAGGGAATATAGGTAAAGGAAAAGAAGGGAGGGGGGGTAAGAAAGGATAATTTAGGATAATATAAAAAAAATTAACCTTAAAGATTAATCCTTTAATATAATATTCCTTTAGTAATGCCTAGAATTAATAGTTAAAGTATTAATCCTTTTAGAAGCTTATAATAAATAAGAAGATTAACTCTTCTAAGTAAAGGTCCCTTAGATTACTCCTAGACTATATAGGAAGGAGATTATAATTATAGGAATATCTCTTCTTTATAAACCTAGCTTATCTATGGTTTTATAACTACTAATTAGTATTAGTTTTACTAAGGGATAATACACTAGTATAAAGGGTTAAAGTTAATAATAGTTATAATTAATTAATAATAGATTCTAGATTAGAAAAGGGGAGAAGGAGAGGAATCTAGCTAGCTAGGAAAGTGGGAAAAAGTAAATAGAGATATAGGGCAATAGTAGCGTTATAGTGTAGGGGCAGTACGCGATGCGGCTAATCGCATCGCGTGCATCCCTTTTGTGGCTCTACACTTGGCCCTACCTTTGGCCACGAACGGGCCGAACAAGACCCGAAGGTCCGAAGGAAGCGACACCTATATATATCCTATATATACATACTAGTAACCAGCAAAAATCTTATCCTTATTTACCTAGGAGTAAGTATTTATATTTACTATAAACCATTAGTATATATTCTATAAAAGCTATATATATTAGAGTTATATATACCTTTAATACTATGCTTTTCCTCTAAGTAATAGTATATCTAAAAGAGTAAGAATATACCTTATATATATATATAATATATAACTTACCTAGCTAGACCTATTATTAGTAATAGTATAGCTATAAAGATAGCTATTTAATTTTTTAATACTATAACTATATATTATTAATATAATATATATATATCTAAGGAAAGAGAATATATATATTTACTCTAAACTTGGAAAGATTAAACCTAGTTATTAATAAAATATTAGTTTTATTATATATATATCTAAAATATAATACTTATAACTAGTAAGCTTATATATAGCTATAGGAATTATATTATATTAGTAAATCTACACTATATATCTAATATATATTAACTTACCTTTTAAGAGATTCTTTATATAAGGAACCTATTTACCTATAATATTATAAGTTATTATATTTAAATAATATATATATATTATATACTATAGATATATCTAGTTACTTTATCCTTATAGACTTCTATAGTATTAGTTTTTATATTTATAATCTTAATCTTTAATAGTAAGCCTATATATAATAAGCATAGGATAATAAAATATAATATATATTATAATTACCTTTTCCTTTTAATACTCTATAATATTATAATATAGTAACTATCTATAAATATAGTTAATATATAGTATATATATATAAAAGAGCTAAGAATTATTTACTATCTAAATAAGTCTAGAATTATTCTTTTTTTATATTAACTATATAAAGTAATTAGTATTATTAAAATATTTAATAAATATAATAATTATATATAAAGTAAGAGTATAGTAAGGTTATATACTAGGGGTATAGAGATAAGAGTAATAATAAAAGAGAAAGAAAAAAAGGAAAGAGCTTAGGGGAGTAGGTATAATATATATACTTAGTAACTATATATAATTTATCTTACTTTTTAAAAATATTTTATTAGCTATAGATTTATATTATATAGTAGCATATACCTAGTATATTATCACTATATGCTATTCTGCCACCTAAAAGGCTCTACCCTAGATACAAGACGAACTTTGCTGGAGCCGAGATTTACTGTAACCCCACAATGGGGGGCAAAGCGGCACGAGCGGGCATGTACCTTACATAGATGATGACGGCGCCTACATAATATTACTGTATGTATGTTGTACATTGTACTGGCACCCGCGGCATGGTGCCTGAACGCCTGCCAGCCAATCAACCAGCTGGCAACGGACTATTATTGGATCAACTCAGTCGCTCACTCACCACCCACTCACCCGCTCACTCACTCACTCACTCACTCACTCACTCAGCGCTTGATGCGGCCAAACAGCTTCCATGCACCTTCCATCTGCATGAATTGATTGTCCTACCATGGAAGACTCTAAGTTTTCCCTCCACCGCCGACCACCGGCCATTGTTTCCCTATCACACGAACTGACTTCGCACCATCATGCACGACAGCAATCTTCCTTGTGCACCAGTTTCTCGACCACAAGCTTGTCCATCTGGCTCGGCCCAACCAACATTCAACGTCGGAGCAAGCGCCGGTCCCCATGTTGGCCCGTCAGATTGTTGTTCTGTGCTGCAATGCATGAAACGCGTCTGTTTCGACTTTTGTGTTGGCATCGTGCGCAGATGGAGACGTCCACCCTGTGAGCGCCTCTATGAGCGCTCTTATTTCTTCTTTATCCTTTCATGGTAAAGATAAGATGCCCGGCGATTGATCTTCGTGCGTCGAAATCACCCCCAAGGTCAGTCATGACATGTATGAGTGGTACAAGAAACTGGTGGAAACTGGTGAGCAGCGCCAGAATCCGTGATGTCCATTCATTCCATCCATTCCATTCATTCCCGGCCTAATGTCGGACTCGTACTCGTACGGGCTCAACAACAGACGTCGTCGTACCTCATCCCGGGAATACCACCGCCATCACAGCACCCAACTCATCTTCATCTCATGAGTGGCAACACCCCCCCCCCTCCCCCCCTCCCCCCAAAACAAAAAAAAAACAATCTCAGCTCCCCACGCGAAACCACACACATACCAGTCAGTCTCACCCAAAACAAGGGCACATCGCCATCACAAGAAGAACAATCCAACACCTTTTATCCACAGTCAGTCAATGATTCCCGTCCCATCCCTACCGACCCTTACCACCGCCCGCCGACGCCGACGCCCTTTCGGCCAAACCCGCCCTCCCTACGAGCAAAGTAGTGAGTGAGCGAGCAGCAAACAATGCCCACAAAGCGCGTCACGTTCCATCGCTTCGCATCTTCCTAATTTCGCGGGACGTCCCGAGAATCCCATGTTTTTTTTTTGTTCTGCGCCTTGTTCGTCGGCCAGATGAAAGTTTCAAGGGGTGTGTTCTCCTATTGTTCCATTCTTGTGTGTTATTTTCTTACTATAGCATTCGCCCCGCCTGCATGTTGAGGCCGCGTCGGTTTCTCTTGCTGCGTACGTCATGACGGCTTTGCTTCAACAAGCGCTAAATAGAACTTATTTTTTCCTAAAGTGCTTGCAGGAGATAGTCGCGTGTGTCCCTTCTTCCCCTTCCCTTCGACACGATCGCGCACTAGCCAAGTCTGTGCCGTGCCATCCCGTGCTTTCTCCACATTATCAATGGTATCTACATAATATCTCCCTTGCTTGTCAGCATTAGCTGGGTCGCTAGTCAGGGGTCACCTGCGTGTTCCTGCATTCGGCCTCCACTTGTTGAAGAGACATGGGGGAAATGAATACGGGAGACGCGCGCGGGAGATGCTGATCACTTGGGTGGTGGGCGTCTGTTTAGCGAAGAGACGCAGTGCAGAGACGCAATGATGGGATTCATGATTTCTCACTGCATCGCGAAACCGTCTACTCACCTTGGCACGTGGCGGTGAATCGGGGCCCCCGATTGGGTTCGACTCGAGGGTCGCGTCGATAGCGTAGCGAGGTCAAGCTGAGGTGTCTTCTTGGCGATCACGGCATGTTGCGGAGGGCATTGGGGAAACGAGAAAAGCTCATCAAAAACGCTCATCGATTAAGTGTCTAACTATGTGGTATTATGATCATTCAAGCAAATAGACTATGAACCCGTCGTAAAATGTTTCCCAAGCGCCATTCGGGTTGTTAAAGTCAGAAAAAAAAACGAGGGAATAGAAGAAAACCGCCGAAAAGATTCCGTTTTCGCGCCTTGCAACAATATCGCCATCTATACCAGATAGACGCGCAATCTCGTTTTCGTCAAAGGCTATCACCATCCAGCAGTGACAGGTACTCCGACATCAATCGTCTCCCTCCGCCTCTTCACCGGTCGTGGGCTTCCACCTCTTTCGTGCGAATCTGGCGCTGCCCCAGCGGACAGTGGCCATTGCGGGGGTCCCCAGATATTGGCCGTGTGGTGGTCTGCTGGCGCCTCCATCTTGAGGGTTGGTGCCCATTCCGTCGTTGCGCTGGCTGGTGCGGACGCCGCGGACCAGCCGTCCAAAGCAGACATGTCCCAGCCCTGCATGTTACTAGCATCCACGCCAGAGTTGTCGAAGACTAGCTGGTTGGGCAAGTCGAGGGCTGTAGTAGCGGCCATGTAAGAAGCGACTGCGGTGTTGATAGGCTTGACTTCTGAGAATGATTGCTGTCCATCAAAGAACCCTTGGCCGTTACCCAAAGTTGTAGGTTGTCTGTTGTGTTGTTGCGATGGACCGGTGGCTGCGAGGTAAGCCACGCCACCGTTGTTGGGCCCCATGTTGGCATCGAAGCTGGCGCTCCTGGTGTCAAAGCTGGTGCTCCTGGCGTCAAAACTGGCGCTCCTGGCGTCAAAACTGCCGCTTCTGCTATCAAAGGGACCGGCAGAGTATGCCGAGGGTATTGTGGCTGTGGGGAGCGGGGTGGCTAGTCCGTTCGAGAAGGAGTCAAACAGCCCGATGCTATTGTTGGGGGTCTGCAAAGGCGGTACATGGGGGGCGTGGTGTACGTGGCCGCCCTGGTTCCAAGAGTTGAATGTTTCGCTCATGGATGCAGTCAGATGCTGGTTGATGGAGGGAGTGGGCGACATGATGGCGTCCCTCGAGACACCAACCTGGGGATAGACCAATGCCTTTTGCTGATGATAACGGGATATTGGATCGTTGATAGTCAACCATCGCCAAGTTGTTCCAGCGGGCTTGAACACTGGGTTATACTTGTGCCATTGATTCGTTGTGTTGAAGCGCCAGAAGATGATGCCCTGGCGAGTCCATTGTGTGGAGTCGGGTGCGCAAGACCAAAGCTCTTGGTACATGGCGACTTTGCAGATCAGATCACTGCCGGTGAGCTCTCGGCGAGCCCAGGAGGCGGCATCGCCTTCATCTTCGGAGCGCTTTCGTTTGCTGCCAGCTCGCTCCAGTTCCTTCTTGCCCTCCCCGTCGGCATACTTGCGGCGCTTCTCCTTCATTCGCTGATGCTCCACGTCGGGGTACTGTACAGCCATGCTGAGAATACTGGCCCACTCGACGGCAGGGAAGGGGACGTGAATGTCCTGTCGAGGACGAGTGTGGCAGTCGCAGTCGACCTTGGCATCGCTGCACCCCCGACGATGAATTCCACTGTCGTTTGTGTATACGCCTTCTTGCTTGCCATCGTCACTGTGGAGTTCGGCGGGTCTGGTCAGGCGGGTCACGCACTTCCAGCGATGAGTCTGGAGCGCAGGCTGGGTGATGGCAACTTCGACGAATCCGGTCAGCTCAGAGCCTGATGGGAACTTGGCGTGCTCGTGCAACTCGAGAGTCGCGCACATCTCCAGCAGCAGACACTCCTCATCCCTAGACGGGAGCTCGAGAGTCTCGTACATGGCAGGAGCATCGTTTTGCCAGCGGCGAGTCACAGACTTGGCGCAAGCTGATGTGGTTCGGTCCAGAGAACGGGTGTATTCGTGTAACAAGACGTCCTTGCCGAGAACGTTGGGGCTGTCATCACAGTTGGAGTACTTGTTCAAGTGGGGGAAAGAAGCCTGGTCCAAGGGTGTGTCAAGGGCGTCGTAGGCAACATCATCTCGAATCTTGATGTCGGACGACGATACAAAGATTTCGCACGTCTTGGGTCGTATACTGGTTGACGACTGCAGCGCCAAAAGCTGGGAGAAGTATTCGTAGTTGGGCTTGACATCTGGCACCCGCCCTTCGGCTAGGGCCGTGAGAACGGGATTCGACTTGAACGACTCCTGCTCCTCTTCGTCATAGTAATCGTCGGAGTTGGTGGAGCCCGGCTCCTTCTTCTCCTCTGAAGGGAACAAGAAGTGGACTGTTGTGGGGTCTTGGTCAACATCCGTGCTCCAAACTCAATTTTTGTGGCACACGGAGAAAAGGAAAAAAAAAAAAACGGTGGGGCTAGTTACATGGGCTAAACTTACAGCATCGAAGGTCTTCAAAGAATTTCTTGACAACCTGCATGTGGCTTGACACTTGCTTTCGTCCCATCTGCTCGATACTGTCGTTGCTGTTGTCGATGCGAAAGATTTCTTTGCTTCCCAATACGGCGACGCAAATTGTGAAAATGTATTCGCTGATGAGCATGTTGCGTCCATGCAGCTTGCCACCCATGGAGAACTTCCGGCGGCCCATATGGGGCATAAGTAACACGGCTACGAGCGGAGCATTAGCATATGTACATATTGTTCATCAAACTTTTTGGACATGGGACAATTGACATGGGAGTAGAAATAGACTTACAGTCGACAAAGGCATCTTCCAGCTCGGGTCGGCGCCAAACACCGCCCTTGTCTTTTTGGGTATCTTTGTGCGCCTGTCTATTGCGATACTGGCGGAAAGCCGGCCAGAAGTAGAGGGGATTGACGGAAGCCTTTTGCCGTCTCTGGTATCGAGGCTGTTGACGAGGAGTCGGGTTTCTGTAGAGGCAGTCGAGGGATTGTGATGGCACCAAGGGAGCAGGAATAGTTGACTGCATAGCTGGTGACAATGCCACCTGGTTCTGGTAGCAAGAGACTAAGCCATTGAAGTTGTGTGATTGAGCGTTGCCTGTGGATTCACGCAACGGTGCTCTACCAGCGTGCATACTACGCCTCGTGTCGACATAGTCTGGAGACTGTGAGTAACGCTGCGATGACAGCACAGGCCTTGGCTGAAAGAGTGAAGACATTGTTGCCAAAGGTGAAGCAGGAGTCGAAGGAATGTCAGCACGAGTGGCGAACGAGAACAAAGCCCGCTGTTTGCTGAGTCTGGAGAACAAACACAAATGCCTCGAACAATAGCCACAAAGTATGAATGAGTGTGAAGATGAAGGACGAGTTGGAGGAGAAAAAATG
This sequence comes from Epichloe gansuensis var. inebrians E818, assembly GCA_000309355.1. Lineage (NCBI taxonomy): Eukaryota > Fungi > Ascomycota > Sordariomycetes > Hypocreales > Clavicipitaceae > Epichloe > Epichloe inebrians. The sequence goes on from AMDK01000616.1 coordinate 10,093, forward strand.
CTGAGAGGAATTCTGAAGATGTGGAATGGTGGGATAAATGATTATTTGAGGAGAGTGATGGTTGACTGGAACGCAGCATTATTTCCCGGGAGGATCCAAGACTGTATAAATCCAAGACTATCGGTGCGAGAATGGACAGCCTAGGCGGATCATATTGACAAAGGGCTAGCAACAGGGCTACCCAACTGTCTTTTTTTTTTCTCGCCCCTCAACCTAAATATCAGGTCTATCTGCAAAACATCCCAAAAAGGGTGGGATGGATGGGCAAGACGGCCGGGATGGGGTCCGTCGACAGTTCGTCACTAAACGCGTCCGTGTAATCCATGTCTACGATCAAAAGAGGTCATAAACTCGACCAATGAAGACCTTGTCGCAAACGCAACAGGCATACGGCAGCTAAAGTGTCTGCAGATGTCTGCAGGTGTCTGCAGCGAGGGCGTTCGGAGCCAGGGAAGGGAGGGTCGATAGCAAAGCGGGTCTTGTCTTGCACACCAGCAGTCCGTCATGGTCGCCCGTGGCAGAGACAGGCGCAGGTATGCGAAAGAGATTGAGATCTGACGGAAAAATGGTCGTCACACACCTCTGACCCGTGAGCCGCATTCTTGGTTCCTGGATGCTGTCCGCCCCTGACCACGCGATGTTTTTTTTTGTCTTCAGACATCGCGATCGCAACTGTTGCGTGTGCGCGCGGCGCCGTCCAAGCTGTCGATGGATACCGGCGGGGAAAAGAGAGAGAGAGGGTTAAAAAAAAACCGGTACACTGCCCTTCCCAAGGGATGCAGCAAGCAACAGAGACGATGCGTGGGCCAGGGACGTTGGGCAAATTGGTAGTCGGCCTTTTGCGCTGTATAGCACTTGCGGGAACCCAAATAGTCTGCTTTGCTCCCTAACAAGTTAAACCCTCAATTCCTCCTCATCGTTGCCGATATTGACCTTTTTCCTCCCTCCGCCAGTAAGCTGCTGAAGGGCTACCTTGTTAACTTGACCCCCTACCTTGCGCTGCATCTTTTCAATCTCTTCTTCAGCATCAATGGCCTCAGCTTCAGCAAAGTCTAATACTAGCCGGCGCCCGAGAAGATGGGTGTCTTTCAAAGCATTTAGTGCATTCTCCGCTTCACGGGGTGTCACAAAGTCGGCAAATGCAAAACCTCTTGCGGTATAGTCAGCCTTCTTTGGGACGCGGACCGATCTGAGCTGGCCGTATGTCCCGAGCAGCGACCGCACATCCTTCTTGGTGGCTTGGAAAGGCAGGTTCTTGATGACAATCTTTGTCCTCTTTGCTGCTGCCTTCTTGGCCCGATCTTCGCGCCGTCTTTCTTCGGCTGCGTCATGTCCCTTGTGGGATGCCTTCACGCCCAGAGTGTGACCATCTAACACATATCCATCCATGACTTTGAGTGCTGCCTGAGCCTGCTCCTTGGATCGAAATTCCGCGAAACCAAACCCCATGCTGAGCGTTTGACCGGGCTTTTTGGGATCCGTCTTGGTCTTGACTCTAGCCGATACGAATCCGTCGAGAGCCTCGAAAGCTTCGGCCAGTCGACCAGTACTGGTGGCGAAGCTTAAATTGCGGATAAAGAGAGAGGCCGTTTCCACCTCTTCCGCCCTATCGCCGCTTGACAGCAGCTCACTAACGCTAGGTCTCCGCACCCCAGTCGCTTGCTGATCGACCATCAGGCTGCTTTGCTCCGAGCTATCCCATCTGAGCAGGTCTTTAGGTCCTTTTTCTAGGAAGAGCACACTGTCCTTGATCCGTCTGTACGCGAGCTTACCAAATGCGGTTTTCGCCTGGTTTGCTTGCGCAAACTGCACAATAGCGATCGTTCCAGTGGGAGGCATCAAAACTTTGAGCACTTGGCCGTGCTCCTCAAACATTTTTCGGATCTCCTCTATTGTAGTCCCATACGGGAAGTTTTTCACCAGTATGGTGGTGTCTCCCCGCCGCTGGGACTTGAAAGCATCCAGATCCACACCGTTAGCGGCGGAAAAAGCCTTGGTTTCTTGGATGACAGTCGTCTCTGCGATGGCTTGCTTGATGGCAGCATCAGCCGATGTGGGATCAAGCAGCTCGGATTTTGAGACACCCAACCGGTTGGCCACAGATGCGTTGACGGCATCCTGATTCATATAGAGGGAGTTCCAATTGAAATTGTTTGACGCGGCCTCTGCTTTCTTACGTATCATGTTTTGCTTCTTCAGAGGTAGCTTGGAGATCCCATATTCATCCAATCCCTGCTCTCGTTTTGGGTTGGCTGGAATGATGTGAATGATACGCCCCTGAAACGTTGCCCCATCCAGTGCTTGGAATGCCTTCAGGGCGCTGGACGGGTCTACAAAGTGAATCAGAGCAAATCCCTTTGTTGACCCCGAAACGGTAACGGGAAGATGGACCTGAACTCAAAATGTCAGTCATCGTGCTGTTCCCTATAAACAGCCATCGGAGGAAGGACAAGGTATTTTGACAAGGCATGTGCTCAGACAATCGAAGCATCTACTAAAATTATTCGCCCAGGTTCACATCATATACCGTAGTATAAGCTGTCCCTATCTTGGGGTTCATCATTGCGCCTGTACAGCGGGAATGTGGTGGGATATAGTGGTGGTGTGTGCAGTTGACATTGGCGTGGTAACGTACCTCTTCAAGAGCACCAAACTTGTCAAACGCTTCCCGCAAATCGTCTTCTGTGGCGCTATACGGCAGATTACGGACGAAAAGCCGAGACGTGCGAGAGATAGTTTCGACGGCATCTTCCTCTGCCAACTCCTTGGTCGTCTCCATCTGCTCAGTCATGTCTGGTGTCACCACATCTGTGGAATGCGATGTTTGTCCGTCAATTCTGATGTCTTGCTCGGACTTATCGACCAGGCTAGGCACCGCCCCAGAAACAAGGTCACTAGGATCAACTAGATCTAGCAGCCTGTTGGTCCGCGATCGTAGCCAATCGTCATCTGTCGCCCGAGTCGCTGATGGTCCATCGTCACTTATGTCTGAATCAACTTGCTCAGCTTTGCCCTTGGTAGTGTTCACGGGTGTGCCATCGTCTTGATTTCTCTCTCCCTTCATTGGTGGCTTTGTGGCAGCCACCTCTGATTTGTGTTGATGGGTATCTATTTTTCTCGACTTCTCATTTCTCAATGGGATTTGTTCATACTCGTCATCACTCTCGTCTTCTGGAACAGTAAGCTGCCCAGGTCGAGAAACTTGACCTGCTCCGACGGCAGGATTTGTTTCATCTGCAATGACACCTTCCCTTCCAGACCTCATGACCTGCAAGAACTCCCGCAGCTTCGGATCTGATGCATTTGGTTCTTCTCGCTTCCGCTTCTTTGGGTTCGTGTCCTCTTTGTCAGATCTCATCTCCGAGGCGCTCTGGCCACATGACGCAGCGGAAGTGTGGGAAGCATTGTGTCCTTTACTTAAGGCTGGGTCTGAGATCTAGCATTCCATTAGCAGCCAGTAAGCAGGGCAAAAAGTGAAGCAAGAACCTACAGGTCGTGCCGCTTCGACAGACAACTTAGACATGCGGATATATGACCTGTTGAAGTACTTGACAGCACTTGTCGCATCATCTTGGCTCTGGTAGCCTACGTAGCCGATCCGACGCTGAGCTATCAATTTGACATCGGTAATCTCGCGGTTCTTCGCAGAGAAATGTTTGCGAAACTCTGTCTCTGTAATATTAGGGGGCAGGCCCTTGACAAATATTCGTGACGCAGCCATGATTCAGAGGGAGAATTTGGGAGTTCGGAAGAATTGTTCAGTCCATGGTTGTTGAATCTGCCCGCAGACTCTTAGATGTGGCAACAGGGAAATATATATGTACGAAGGAAAAGAAGAAAAAAAAAACCCGGAGGGTCCTTATCATGTCACGTATCAGGACTGGTCCGTGCACGATGGAATTTTACACCTAGGTATGGGGATTACCCTATAGAAGATCTACTTCAGCTTGAGTTGCCCGAAGAAGTTAGTACGTACAACTTTGGCTTCATCTCCTGTGAGGTATTCAATCCCGACGTTATGCGATACATGGTCAATAGTACACGCTGTGTTCGAACGGAATTGTTTGCGACGTTTCTGCACGTCTTTACAACTCCCGGCACAAAGCCGGAGACCTTGGAATCAATTCCCTTCCAATCTTCAACACAGTTGTCGAGGATTCATGTGCACACACACCTACACGTAAAGAACCAAGAGGCTGCAGTTGATCGATGATCCATGCTAGAAGCGCTCAGCCCGTATCAGTCGAGTACTCCGCCTGAATGCATCAAAACTTTGCTCTGGCAAATTTCATGGCAGTCCTCTCAAAGCATGACGGCTAGGCATTCTCTGCATTAGCATCAGTGATGTGTGTGATGTGGATGGTGAGTTGGCGTCGAATCCCCGTGGTTCGTTCAGGACCCTCTGGAAATGGGGTCGTTAGAAGCCAGTTTGGGCCTTAAATTCCTGGAATTGCGTCACAGCCCGAGTCCTTTAGACTACAATTAAAAATAGTCAATATCTATCTGACGAGGTATATCTGGCAATGACAAGTAAGCTCTGTCATATCAAAAAATACAGCACGCTTGGCTTTTGATTGGGAGTAAGACGAACGTAATATTTTTTTGTTAAGGTATGGGAACGTCATGGGCCTATGCTCTGCATCCCATCTGTACTCTTGCGCCGCAGGTGTCGTTCCTTCCAGATAGCCGCCTCGGTAATGAAATTTAATGTTGTTGAGAAACATTTAGCAGGCTCTATCCAGTCTCTTCTATGCAGGAGCCGTGCCACCGAAATCAAAGCTCGAGTTAGAATTCCCAGCAGTGAGAATTGATTGTAAGCTGTATAAACACAAATAGCGGAATGATCTGCCAATCACAGCAGTTGGTGAGATGGCCGAGTTGGTTATGGCGTAAGATTAAGGTATTTATCTGATTTCTTATGGAGCAATCCGCCTGGGTTCGAGTCCCAGTCTCATCAGACTTTGTTTTTGCCTGGCTTTTTGCTAATTCGCCAATTAAATAGCGTCTTTTTGGGTGTCCTCGAATAAGCGAATGACAGAGGAACGGCGTGGGGCAGAGCAGCCCGGGACGGGACGAAGAATAGCATAGTATTAGCAATATGTTAATTAATCACACGCAACAATTAGGCTGTGATCCACGAAGCGGTGCAAACTTTGCGCGAGTGCAAAATGCATGTAAACGGACGCGCTAGCTATTTTCGTTACCTAGATTACATAGAAATTTATAGAACTTTATCTAAATTATATAAACACTACCTCCCCCCCTATTTATAATATATCTTTTTAACTAGGGCTATGTAAATGCCTATAATAGGATTAGATACTAAGAATAAAGTAAATTCTACTAATTTTTAGGAATAAACTATATACTTTATATAGTTTCCTTATAAAGTTTATACTAGTATAAAGTTTATACCTAGGTATAAGCTATAATAATATTTCTTAGGGTTAATAGTCTTATAATTAATTAATTTATTATAAATAAAGATACTAAGGATAACCTTTAGCTTATAATATTAATTTTATAGTATTACTAAAGGCTAGGATTACTATAAAAAGCCCTATATAGGCTATATTAGCGCCTCTATAAGCATATTAATTATAATACTCTTATTAATACCCTCCTAGGCCTTAAAGGTACCTATATATTACTAATAGTATTATAAGATTACTATAAAGAACTTCTTTAATAATTATTAGATAAGCAATTTACATACCTCTTTTAGATACTAAAGAAGACCTTCTTTAAGCTTTATAACTAGCTTTATATTAATACCTTAGTAAGCTCTTTATAATATTAATTAATTAAGTAAAAGCTAATTATTTTCTTATAGATTTATATATATAATAAGCTATAGAGGAATATAGGGTATTAATTTCTATTATCCTAATTATTAGTATCTTAAATTTTTTATAAGCTTATTAATCTAATAAGGTA
>AMDK01000617.1:0-16021 GCA_000309355.1 Epichloe gansuensis var. inebrians E818
GAGACCCTGTTGCTCGGATGTTAATCAACACACTAGCTAGGCATCGCTAGTAATCCCAATGTCTTCCCAAATCCGATGCATCGGCCACAACCAATGAGCAAACAAATATCAAAATTCAATCAACATGCGTATAAAGGGGACCGCAGTAATAGATTCCCGGTGTAACGCGGGTTACAACACAACAGGAATAAGCTTCAAGGCTACGGGGGGTATCGTTCATTCATTGTAGCGAACTGAACCAGCCGTGGTTCGTTGAACCTCTCCTGGGACAAATGGAGCCATGTCAGCAATCATATCACACCGCTGTGCCGAGCCCAATTTGCGTTTGTACATACATCCCAGTAACTGCAATGATCGCTCGTGTCGTCATCTCTCGCCGACCAGAACGAGACTAGCCAGGCGCGGTGTTCCACGAGCACGTGTGGTGAAAAAGTTCCACGATGCGATCTGATTAGGAGAAGTGAAATTTCCCCGTCGTTTGGGTCCGTCAAACTCAAGACCACGCAGCGAGATGGGGTACATCCGAGAACGGGACTGACCGCCCCGCGAGATGGAGCACCATGTCAAGCTCATTGAGGATTGTTCTTCACATGGTGACAGCATCGTTGTCTTCACTTCCATCCGCGTATTTAGATGGGTGAAGAATCAGGAGCGCTGCGTGGCGCAAGATTCTTCGATTGAGCCAGCATGAGTGTCACTTCGGCTGGAGTGTAGCGCCGCTGCCTGCAAGAAAGTCTGCAGGCAAAAGCAAGGGTGCCAGTTCTCGACGGAATGGCTCCAATTCTCGGATCGAGTCTCGGGTACTTGACGGAAGCCATCTGCAATCGCTCGTCGACGCCGAAGGTGTAGTCGTGGCCCCCCGGATCCTGCGAGCCAGGCAGGTCACAGATGCGGTAAAAGAAAGTGATGATGGGCAGCGACACCATCACGGCGACTGTTGACATCGTAAGGCCATGTGGTGTGTGGTAATTTATGCAGCACTGGGAGAAGGCAGGGGTTGAGACCAATGATTGTGTATGGAAAACATTCCCTGGTCTCATTTGGGCAGAGGATTTAATAAAGGCCGCTTTTTGAAGTGCAAGGGCCATTGGATTACAAACCAGGGTGGGTGGATGGATGTATCGCCAACAATTCGCCATCCGCCGCCATCCCGCCCGAGATGTGTGTGCAATCTCCGTATTGACCCACCTTTTCCGTTGGTGGCCGCATGGGTCTTCGAATGTTTGTGTTCATACGGCATTCCCCAACTACCCACCTAGGTCGGTATAATAAGAGGGCAATTGATCATTCTGTATAATGCAAGCGGTCTGGGAATAACTTTCATGGCAAGATAAAAAAGAAAAAATTCCAGTAACAATACAATGGCTCAATGCTCGGTCCCCAACGCCAAAAATGCCAGCATGTTCATGATCATGATTCTACAATTCCTTCTTCTTGTCCTTTGGCGTCCAGCTATATTTGACGACACCGGGGCCAGGCTGCAATCCAAGAAAGTATAACCAGAAACGGTGAACTTCGTTGACGGCAATACGACATCTGCCCAAACCCCTTGTCAGTATGATTCGATGGGAAAAAAACAGCTTGACCTGAAACGAAGAAGAGTGATTGGCTTACAACAAGATGGACCCATGCCACCAGCCGTGGAGAGCCACCTTGACTGATTGTCTGAAAAGTGCTATTTCGTGGGAGAACTGGTCCGAGATGGCGTCACTTCGAGGTCCTCGTCGTTGCATCTGCATTAATTCTTCCCACAGCCCCGTCGGTGGTGAGTAACCGGTCTTCCGTTCGCCCTCTTGGTCCATCTTCTTGTCTTCCGTGACAGGCGAAGCAGGTTCTGAGGGTTGCTCAGCCGGGGGCAGTGTCTCGCCATTCTCCGCGGCAACCATTTCTCTGAACTTTCCGATGGCCCTCATGGACTCGCTCAGACGAGCATAGGTGTTGAACAGAGCAACCAGCTCTGTTCGTTTGAGGACGGGGATCTGATCGCTGTTGTTGTCAAATTCGAATAGCACCTTCAATGCGGTGCCGTAGCCATTCGTCTGGATCTTGCCCCAAAGCCTGCATTTGTCGCAACCTACGCAGTCCATGAGTCGACTGACGTTGCGGAATCGGTTGCGGAAATCCTCCTTAAGAGATGGGCCCTCCCCGTTGGCAAACATCAAGCTCTCATCAAAGATCTGGGAGATGCTTCCGGCAATCTTGGTAACTTCATCTACCTTGGCTCGAGTGGCCATATCCTCGCTAGGATCGCCAGTGCAAAACGTGTAATCGGAGCCGCGCAGATACGGTCCAAGTTTCGCCACAGCTCTGGTAACGAGTGCATAGTTGAAGTAGAGGTTGCTGATGCGGTCAGGATATCCGTGGAGGCGATCTTTGTAGCATTGCACGTTGGGCTGCCATAGCCCAGTGCTTTGGTTGAGAAAGTCCCGGCATATATGCGTGCTGATGCTTGCGTGCATACCAGACATTACTCGGTAGAAGACCCGCTTCTCAAGACACTCGTCATCGACCTCGTACCCTGTGCTCGCTACGAAAGGAGTATCAGGGTGGTGCACGCGCTGTACCTGGAGCTGGGCTTGTCGGCCGGCGGCATCCATGACCTGCTTGAAATCTTGAGCAGCAGGATTGTAGTTGAGCGACATGCCAAGGTCTGCGGAGCGAGGGAAAGAGCTCTTCTGGAAGCAGTTTTCGCGGTAGATGGCGTCCCAAACTTGCTTGGCACCCTCTCCCCCGTAGCCTGTGAATCGCTCTGGGTTGCGAAGCAAGCTCACATAGTCTCCCTTGGAGGCGGAGCTTTCATCTTCGAGAACACAATAATCTCTCTCGTCGCACTCGTCATCATAGTCAACGACGCAACTCTCGCCTACCTTTTCTCCTAGCTCACCATGCAAGGGTCGTCGGGGGTTCTTCTTCTGTTCGTTTCGGCCGGGGTGTTTGGCTAGAGGTCCTTCTAATTTGCCAAGCTCTTTTGCTCTCCAGACCTCGGGGATGTCTTCTTCGTTGTCGAGTGTTTCGACCGCACACCCTATGTTGCCGCAGAAACCGTTCTCGTCGTTCCAGAAGGGGCACTTCTTGTTGAAGAGGTTGAGGCGATAATGGGAGAAGAAATCGGTGGCTCGGGTGAGGTCGTCGAGGGCGGGCTTGACGCGACTATTCAACTTCTCGAGTGTCGCATACGAGGCGCAGGCATCCTGTACAATGGATTTGGGGGTAATCTACACGAATGGAACCGGTTAGATTGCACGGCGCCCTATGATGCTTGTCGGTGATCAACTTACGACACAGTCTTGATCAGAATCCGCCGCGCAGCTTGCGGGTGACGCCCACAGGGCAAAGACGGAGAGATAAAACAGCCTACTCGCAGTCTTCATCCTGGCGTTGCCGGCGAATATGCAAATAGTAAATTAAAAAGTTGTGTCTCGTCGAGTCTCAAAGGCTGGAGAAAGTGGCGTAGGAATTGCAACGGGCTGGCCGAGAGGCCAGATGACAGCAAAGGCGGCCCACCACGTTTGACCACGTTTGAGCTCGCGGGGCGCCACAGTGTCAGCCCCCAAGGGCGTACATGTAATAAATGTTTCGGCGCTAAGAGAGAAACACGAGCAGCTTGACAAAACAGTGTCCGAGGAAGCAGAGGAGAAACAGGCGAGGGAGCCAGAATGGAAAGCCCGCTGCCTGTCAGAGGAAAGGGCGCAAGTGCGATGAAATGCGCAGCTCGACTTTTGAAAATGCCACGGCTGTCTGATGATGATCAATCAAGTCAGCGGCAGTAGTCAGAAATCGGTGGTTCCTTGTCCCAGTATGGCTACCACACGGAGACGAATGGAACCAAATACGGTCGTGCTTCTGTGATCTGTACCCGGGACAGGAAACTGTAGAAAAGCGGATCACTCTCCAATTAAAGGCCACGAATGACAATATTTATGTCCGACACACTTGACAGACTTGACAAAAACAGAAAGGAAGACGTGGCCACTTCAACAGCCCCCCTCTGCCAACATCGAAAGGCATCGGAAGGTTCCAGTTCAGCCTTTGGACCTGGTTGGTTGGTTGGAGCCATTGTCAATTGACGGATGACATGACCACCACGTGTTTGTGGAACCACCCATTATGCTCCAGCAGTACTCCGTACTCCGGTAACTTTATTACCGTGAAAGCAATGACTAGGACTAGCTTGGTACATGAATTTTTTTGAAAGTTTGATTGAGGTGCATGCTACGGTAAGGCTTTCTTAGATGGTAACTGTACGATCATCTCTTGTATTTATCACCCAGCACATCTTTTGGTGACTTGACCTCGAACCCTTTTCGGTGCTAAAGTTTTGATCCAAACCCAACAGCTTTTGTGATAATAAGACTAACGAGTAAGCGAGGCAACTGCTTCATCCCAGAGGACTGCGACAGAAGAGGCACGATTTTCGGCAGGATATCCACATCATACTTGAAATATTCATCAATTCCATCTACCTTATGCCAGCTAACGCCTGTGTAGCCCCATGAAATAAATCTTTAGAGAGCACTTCAATTAGAGCATAAAGCGCCGTCCGTCACAACACCCCCCCCCCCGAAGTTGCGCATCAACCACTGTTCCTTAAAAGGGGGATCCAGAAACTCTGCGTATTTCCAACGACCAAAGTCCCTAGGATTGGCTTGTAGTCGCACAGAAGAATAAAATTTCCGTGCACAACATCATGCCAGGATACTGTCCTCATTCGAGGCGCTGGCAGAAACAAACACGGCACATCAGGCCGCGAAGGTCCCGTTTTAATATAAGACATGTGCACAAGCCAGAAGAAGAGAGCAACAACCAACCGGGGTGTCGTTGATGAATTTAACAACGCAAATATCGTAATGTGTAGACCGTAATATCGTGAGAGGGCATGAAATAAGACCCATACATTCGTTGAACACCGATGGTGGTGGAAGCGTGGAAGCGTGGAAGCGTGAAAACGGGCTATCGTACATGAGAGATCGAGCTCATAGATGATGAGCCGCTCACTGGGGTGCTTGATAATTGAGAGGACGCCTGGTTTTGGCTCGGTCAGATGTTGAGCGTCGAATATGGGTAGAACCAAGAATACCCTGGAAGCCCACAGCACCACTTACTTGAACAGGAGAATATGGGGCTCGGGCTCGTGGACCTCGTAATGCTCCCAACCGAGACTCTGCGAGTACTGTCAACAAAAATATCCTGTTCTGACATGATTGTCTCGCGAATTGTTCTCGTTGTATCGCCGTAGCTGATGCGGGTTGTTTGAAACAGAGCGCGTTGTCGTACCTGAGTAATACCAATAGCTCGCCATTCCTCCTCCCATAGCAACTTCAAAGTTCCTTTCGACGTGTCATGATAATCCTTTGGGATTGCCTTGAGCATAGCTTTTGGCAGCTGCACATGCCGGTACTCGTATTCGCTATCAGAGTATCTGGTTGGATCAAAAAGATCAGCTCGTTGGCCATGCAGCGGCTTGGCAACATCTTGGAACGCCAAAAAAAAAAGTCCCGACAAGGGCGGTGAAGGTCCGAAAATTCCGAGAAGCCATGTTTACCTTGCAGAATAGTGAATCGAGTCGATAAATTCTTCAAGTCGCGCCCGTTCAGAGTCTGACAGCGACCTGGGAGTCTTGTTCCGGCGACTCATGTCGATATCCATGGGTCAGGCTTTGCGTCTGACCACACCTGGTGTGGTTGATTCGAGTCCAAGGTTGACGAATTTTTCTGACCAGGGCTGGGGCGGCTTGCAGCTCCAGACGTGTTGCTGCACTTTTTTTTGATCCTGTGCCCCTTCGCCCACTCGGCAGAACCAGTACGAGGCAACAAAAAAAGGAAAAAAAAAAAGTGGCGATGCGACGTCGTCAGTTCACTCCAACTTTTCGAGGCAAAGCAAAACCAACGGAAAGATATTAAAAGGGAAGAAAGCTCAAGAAAACAATCAGGCGCGTGAAGGGCCAGTGCGTGGTGCGGGGAGGGGGAGGGGGGAGAGGGGCGGAAGTGTTGACAAGTGGGTTGGTGGATTGGGTGACTGGATTGTTGCCCCTGGATTGTGTTTTTTTTTTTTTCCTTCCTTCCTCTTCTTTGCGTAAGGGTACTTGGGCCAAAGGGAATGTTCTCTTTGACGACGATGTATTATATTGACGAATTGGATGGTATGCCGCCAGCCGCGTCGTTGGAGCTAAGCAATTGAGCGAATCGCGTCAGACTCCTTGAGAGGTTTGAGAATCAAACGCGGCCAAAAAACAAGCACGTCTACACGTGTTTTTGTGCTGTGTCCTCTTTTTGGCTTTTGGCATTTGGCATTGGGGCAGGAGGAAGGCGCGCAGAGTACTAGGTGAATAAACTGTCAACTGTTTCGGAAGTCAGGTGTTTGGAGAGAGGTCGAGGCCCAGCAACCAAAAGAAGCAACGGAATTGAGCTGAAATGCCTACATAAAATGGAGCTCGAGGATGTCCGGGATCAACGAGAGCCGGTGGTTCGGGTGGAACAGGACTCCCTCCGCCGAAACAAGGTAAGAAAAAACTTTGGCGAAATCAACAACTTCGTGCGTGCAAAAAAGCCGCTTATTCGAGAAGACGAGTGATGTCGGCAACTGTAACTGTTGAAAGTCGCCGAGACGCAATGGGCGTCTTGCTCCCGGTTCTTGGAGCTGTCTCAAACCATCGCATCAAATCATCGCCATTGTCCCTCTTCCCCAGGAGTTGGCTCGTGGCAATGAACCGTTCAACTGGTTCCCAATGCACGCTCTGTTAACCAAATGTGCGTGCGGCCTCTGTTCACCCCAAAGGTCCCCAATAGAATATGCTCCGTTAGGTCTGGCGTCAAAGCAAAGTGCCTGGGCTGTCCATTACATGAAAGACTACAAGGTGGCATGCAGTGCAGGGTATGAGGCATGCAAAGCGCCAAGTCTTGTCGATTGATTGTATTGCTACTTGCCGCGAACACTTCTTCTTCTCCTTCTTCTTCTAGAGGAGTACTTTCTGTTTTCAAAATCCAAACAATGAGTCTGGCTCTTCGCTACCCTTCTGTCCGTTTACCCTTCTTGACAATGGTATATGAGTGATGATATTCCCAATCTTGGCCTTGACCCTATCTACATCAATTTCCCAGTCACAAATTTCTCCGAACTGCGCATCTCTGAAATTTTTGAGTACCATCAAGCAAGTCTCTTCATCAGGAGATCCCATCGTCCAACCTATTGATACATGGAACGCCGTGTCCACCGCATCACTAACACTTTGCTGATACAAACGTGGCTGTCCAAAATGCGCAGCAGCTTTATTACACTTGACGAGAATGGCCATCAGCTCGGGATTGGTCGACAGCCGCAACGGTTTTTTTTTGTCGTCGGTATTTTGGAAGCTGAGTTCTCTCGTCGTGGTAACCCGTAATACGAAGAATGTGCGATCCGAATCCGGGGATTTGTACCAAGCTAACCCGGCAGGCTTGACGGAGAAGCGACCGACCCCGCTGGTGTCGATGGCATCTTCGATCTTGGAGAAGAAGTCATCCTTTTTGGAAGTAGGGAGGCTGAGAGGTTTGGAAAGACTGATATGCAGTGGTAGAGGTGTACCTAGATCGCTGGTGAGGAAGTTGTGAAGATGTATATCTTCCCCAATCTGGGTCTGGGTCTTCTTCATGAGCGCGTCAAGGGTATCGTGCTGCGCGGTTGTGGGATGCCCTTGTCAACAAAAATTAATACAAAACCGAATTTGTGTAACGTACATATGCGACGAATCGAAAACAGCCGGAAGTAGAGCAAGAAATCAAACACATGTACGTACATTCCACGTATATATGGGAAGGCCAGCGCCCAACCACATGGGGGTTCTGCCGTTTCCGCCCCTGATGCAAGCTGGGATCATCCACCACACTCTGCCGCACAGTGGATGCATATAGATCGTGAAATGTTGCGGGTAGCGGTGGCATTGTCGACTCTTGCTCACCATTTGGCTCTGCCTTGCGCTTATGGCGCTTACATGGCGGAGAATCGGGTGGCACTTCATCGCCAGATGAGGATGAGTAGTCGACGAGTCCCATGACGATTTTGGGATGATGTCACCAGCTGAGATGGCCCATTGACGTGACGATGCTGTATCGTTTCCTCCTGCAGGGGAAGCGACAGCCCTAGCGAGGGCTCGAGATTACCGGCTTGCTATCATTCCGGCTATAAAGAGGTATGTTATGCTGCAGATATGGCCGTGCATTCATCAAACTGAAGCACTTGAAGAGCAAGGTCAAAGGTGTGAGAAGTAAAGCCTGGGAGGATGAAGTGGGTCCATCTTGCCGTTGGGCGTTTGGCACATCATCATCACCTTATTAGTAAGCCCAGACCAGCGCAGATGTCAGGTAATACCTACTGTCGTCGCCACTGCTTGTCCACGAACCTTGTGACGTGATACGGATACGGATACGGATACCTTTGAATGACAACTTGACACACATTTGAGGAGTATTGCTATTCGTGCGGCCAGAAATTGCTATTCGTGCGGCTACCCTACTTTTACCTTGCTTTAGACCTATATTTTTTTAGGTAATAGCGAAAATTTTTTAATTTACTCTCTTTACTATAGCTTATTACTATAGTAATATATAACTTTATAAAGTTAAGTATAATTATTAGAAGTATTAAGTAAAAGCCTAGAAACTAAACTCTAAGCTAAAGTCTATTTATATTCTCTTTTCCCTTTTCTTTCTTTTTTCCTTTCTATAAGCAAATTTATTAGTAGTATTATTATATATATCTTAATTCTACTCTCTTTATTACTAAAGTTATTAATTTTACTATTATTATTATTAATATAATATTTTATAAAGAGTATAATATATAATAATATAAAGTAATTACTATAGTAAAAATAAATTCCTTATCTTTTACTATTCTAAGATTTTAACTTCTTTACTAATCTTTATTACTTTTTATAATTTTATACTTATAATAATAGATTTAGCCTTATTAAAAGCTTTATAAGTAAGTATATTATTATTAATAATAAAAGAAACCCTTACTTTAGCTCCTTAATTTATAATTAAGGCCTTAGTTAATATAGTATATTTTCTAGGCTTTAATAGGCTTTTATATTAAAATATAAGTATAATTTTAAGATTAAGATAGTAATAGCTAAGAAAATATTAAACTAGGTATAAATATATACTATAGTTAACTATCTTTATAATTATTCTTTTTTTTAGTAATCTTTAAGTTATAAAATCTATTACTAGCTTATACTATAGTAAAGAAAATAAGTAATAAAGCTTTTTAAGCTTTAAGCCTTACTAGCTTATAAGGTAAGTAATATTATTTATTAGTAAAGTAATAATTATAAAAGTATTTTTATATTAAAAGATATTTATAATACTTATTAATAAGCCTATAAAAAGAATCTAGTAAGCTTAATATTTATATAATAATTTATATAGCTTTTATAAAAGAAAGGCTTACCTTATAAGATAAAGTATAATAATAAGTATTAGCTTAAAGCTATACTTTAGACTTACCTAAGTTACTTAGATAAGTAAAAGACTTTTCTAGAGATTCTTAGTATAAATAATACTTATAAGACTAATTACTTTAGCCTTTATTTATTAGAGATTATTAGTATTACTAATTAGAAATCTATAATAAATATTATATTTAGCTTCTTAAGCTTTAAAAAGAAAAAAGGCTATTATTAAATACTAAATATATTAAATAAGATTTAAAATAAGCACTAAGTCCTTATCTTAAAGGTTATTATTACTAATATAGAGTTTATATTAAAGAATACCCTAGAAAGTATTTTCCTTAAGACCTAGTAATAGCTTTATTAGTAGTATATATAAAAGAATATTTATAACTATATTCTTAGTAATTAGAATAATACTATAGAGAAAGCCTAGCTAGAAGGTCTCTCTAATAATAAGGATAAGAAGGTTAAGGCCTTTAACTAAAGCCCTAAAGGTATATATCTTACCTATAAGTTCCTAGCCTAAGCTATTAATATAAATAAGTTTAAAAGTATTTAGTTATAAATAAAAGAGATATATAACCTACACTAAAATCCTATCTTAGACTATATTAAAAAGACCTATATACTATAGAAATATTAGTAAGCTAAATATTTTATAAATAATTATTAGAATTTTAGTAAGAGATTAAATAGCTTTATAAAGACTATTTATAAGGATCTTAAGTCTTACTTATTATTAGATAAATATTATTTTCTTACTATTATAAAGGGAATTAAATAGATAATTAAGAAGAAACTTTATAATTATAATTATAACATTACTTTAAATAAGCTTATTTAATACTATAAGTATATTAAATTAGCTTAGCTTAGTAAGCTTACTATATAAATCTCTTACTATACTATTAAGCTATTAATTATCTAATATTAATATACTAAAGTATATAAATAAGGAAAGGTAAAGCTCTCCCTATATAATAGTTCTTATACCTTTATATAGTAATTTACCTTACCTTATATATATATAATATTAGAGAAGCTTTAATATAAGAAGCTACTAATAAAAGACCTTATTTATCCTTACTAGTAGCTTAATAAACCTATAGTAAGTCCCTAATATTTATACTATTATATTTACTAGAGAAGGGAATTTAATTATTACTATAAAAACCTTAATAATTAAATCTAATAAATTTATAATCTTATAATTATTAGTAAAGCTTAAACTATAAAGAATAAGAAAGACTCTTAATACTAAGCCTTTATAATTAATAAAAGCTAGTAGCCTAGGTAGTAGCTTTAATCCTTATAGCTAGGAAGATCTTATAATAATAATATAAGAAGGCTTAATTTAAGTATCTAATAAACCCTCTTATAAGATAAGATAAGAATAGCCTATATAATATAATATTATTAATAATCTATATAGTATATAGCTAGCTAATTAAGTAATAATAGGAATAGTATAGTAAAGTTAATATAAGAAAGTTAGAGTTATAAGAATTTAATAGCCTTATTATCTCTTAATATTATAAAGGTTATTCCTATAATATAGTAAGTAATAAGAGGTATTAAATTATATTAGTAAGCTCCTTAGTAGCCTTTAATACCCTAGAATAACTAGTTAAGCTAGATAAAGTATATACTTTTAAAGAAAACACTAGAAATTATATTTTTAAGTAAATTAGCTTAAAAGGCCTTATAGCTATAATTAAATTTATAGTATTCTAGTGCTTTAATTAATTACTTTAATAATTTAGAGTATTTATATACTATAGTGTAAAATAGTAAGGGGTATCTAGTAAAAAAAAAAATCACAAATCCGGAAGTAAGTAGGGCGGCCGCACTGATAGCAATTTCTGGCCGCACGAATAGCAATACTCATGGAGGCATTTCAGGTCGAAAAAAGAGTTGGCTGCTCAGGAACAAGCAGCTATGCAGCCCTTCGTAACGGAACACAAACCATTGCTCTCTTGTCGCTCTCTTGTCGCTCTCCGTATCAGGCCCACGAGGCACCTTGTTATAATCAGCGACATGGGCTGGCGCCGGTGCATAGAGCTCTGTGATGGGGAGTGGTCGAAGAATCGAATCAGTGGCTAGTCAAGTTTTTTCAAGGCAGGGATTAGCCACAAGATCTAGAATCCTTTTTTTTTAACGTCACGGTCAGATGCTCGGTTGGTATTTAGCAGCATGCTTTGCTATGTTGGTTCTTCCTCGAGTCCTCAGAAGGATTTCACGCTTCATGATATTTCGACTTGTCACGATAGAACACCGCATCTTCAGCTTGAAACCTCCCACCCCATCTTTGAAAAAAAAAAAAAGGACAAAAGAAGAAATTGACGGCAAAACGGTGAAACTCTGTCGTGAGCATTCCCTGCGTTGTTTGCCCCCTCCCTTGCTATGAATCCATGCGTGGTAGAGCAAACGCAAGCGCTCCTACACAGCCTTGTTTGAACCAGGTCGAGATTCACTGGTAAATTGCTGCAGCTTCACTGTGCAGCCGTTTGTTCCTCTCGAAAAGGTGCATTTCAAAAAAGTTCTTCTGCTGGCACCACATTTGATCTTCGGGGTTTCTCGACTGATCAGTAGTGAAGACGGAGCACTTTTCAACGCATTGCCTTTTCCATCTTTTGTCTTACATCGGCAAAGTACAGCACGATGCCTCCTCGGGAGATAGCAAGCATCTCGCGCTTGGATCTCCAGCGCCTCAAACCGTCCGGCAACGCATACATTACGAATGTCAAGCACATATCATCCTACAATTGGATCGACGAAGATACGCCCACCATTGCCGTGCCGGGCAGCCCTCCTCTCTGGGAACCCCCAGTCGGTGCCCGGCACGTAAAGAAGGATTCCAGCTTGATCTGCATTGACCAAAATGCAATGCGCCTCTGGGAGAGTTCCTTGGAACCATTGTTTCGGGCATTGTACACCACGGACCCGTCTTTTGACATTCGCCCGATTGATGTCATCAGCGATCGGAACAATGTCAGAAAGCTCCTCTCATTCGTCAGACCTGAAACAGAAATGAATGCCGGCACAGCATTCTGCATCAAGCTCGAGCTGGTGCACGACACGCTGCTCATGCGTCGCCATGAGGTGGCCCCGACAGAGTTTCTTGCACCGCACGAGTTCCGAGGGTGCGGCCACGAGTTTGAGAAGATGTACACCACCAGCCAGATCAGTGGCAGCACGGGGCATCACAGAATCATCTCGTATCGATTCTGCGGGATGGAGTTTCTGATCCGTCATGAGACAGACGGATTTGTGAGTTCGCGAAGCAAGGAAGTCGATGCCAACGATGGGCTTTCCGACCTGTTGGGGTCTCTGTCCCTCTCTTCTTGCACCCCCGAAAATACATGTTTGGTTGCGAAGAGCAAGGCCACAAAGTTGACGGTTCTAGAAAAGGGCGCGCTCGTTCCCATCGAATCAACCCTCGAGATCAAAACCCGCGCGGCGTGGAGACCCCTTGAATTTCACCAAGTCGCGGCGCAGATATGGGTGTCGCAGACCCCCAAGCTTGTTCGGGCACATCACGACAAGGGATATTTTCAGAGCCCAGAAGTGGAAGACGTCAAGGCGGACATTGATGATTGGGAGCGTGCGTCCCAGAAATCTTTGAGGACTCTCGGCGCTCTGATCGAAAAGATTGCCGCGGTGATGAAAGGGTGTGGTGGTCGTGCTCTGCTTCAGTATGATACGACGACGGATAGTCTTGTGATTTCAGAAGTTGAGGCGGGGGGAATGCTTCCGGGGGATTTGTACTCCAAGTGGGGGGAAGAGAAAAGTAAGTGACTTTACTTGAGTATCTTGATGGATTGAGGTGGCGGTGGAAAGCAGGGCGATTTGTGTATGTACGGGGATTTTGAGGTGATGAGTACGGTGATTATGCATAAGATAAGGTTCGCAGAGAATTATGGAGTTGCGAAGATGTCGCCCGGGTAGCACGGGGATTGTGATCGTCCGTGCTCACACACGCGTTGGAATGCTGATGACGCACACGACTTGAGCTAGATAGGCTCTTTCCCTCTATAAAAGGGACGCTCGTAATCTCTCTTTTGTAGCTAGATAACTATCATCAATTCTATCTTCTTTGTAACCTATCATTAGGGGGCCTTGTCAATTGCTGTGTCACGTGCACGTCTTTTTTCCCTCACGTGTGCGAGAGAAGAGTAGAGTGGGGGAAGTGGGGGAAGTGGGGACATTTTTTTCATTGTGACGTAATTGGGAAGTCCTTGACTTCTTACTCCGGTAGGCATCTCCATTTGTTGGGCTGGCGCATCAACAATCAACAGTCATGTTGCCACCACTTGGGGACGCTCTTGCAAGAGCCTTGGCTATTGAAGATGTCACTGTATATGAGATCCCGTGAAGCAGATTTATCTTTTCTGATGGTACTCTCCTCATTTCCTTCTTCTCACCTTCTTTCTCTCTCTCTCTAAAAAAAAAAAAAAAAAAAAAAAACCGCGTATTAATATGGATCCTGTTCATGGCCATCCATATCCCTGCTAGTCCTCCCGCCCCCGCAAGATCTTGTCATGCAACATGATGTCCACGTCAGTGCACAGGCAGCACAAACCCCAAGGCACGAGTGCTAGTAAATATAACTCTATAACAAAGCAAGGCGATACCGAGTTGGGGAAAAAAAGAAAAACCCAATTTACGGCGATGAAGAGAGAAGCGAGAAAAGCTTGACAGTGTAACCTTGTTCCTGCAGTAGCGGCAACGCAGAAATGTACAACCTGACGCTTGACTATCGAAAGCCAAGTTTTATGAAGATGGTTTATATAAGTGCTGCGCTGGATGGGGATGCTTGCACTGGTTCGGAGGGGGTATCTTGAATTGTCTATTCTGGCTCTGTTTTTTTTTATTTTTTTTTTTATTGCATTGCTCTATGTATTCCCCAGAGTGAGGGGAGACGAGTTGGAGCGTCTGGCTAAAGATGCCCTCTCCTGCAGGGACTCACTCACCTGACTGAACACAGTGTTGCTTTTTTGGCGCTGCCCGACGTGGAGAAGTCGATTCCGGCCTGTCGATAAATGACGGGACATGCAGGGAAGGGCAGGGCAGGGCAAGGGCAGGGCTATCATGGACATGGACATGGACATGGGCACATGGCACCGAGTGGCGAGTGGCGTCGTCTGACGCATCCATGTGTCTGCCACAAAGCCAAATCAACAACAAATCAATCCATCGTTCTATTATCAATAGGTACATGTAGTTTCTCAAAAGTGTCCGGCGTCTCCAACAACCCTAGCCCAGCCCGGCCCGGCCCACTCATACATATGTACATGTAATTTTGTCGAACCCAGCCGGCTGCCCTCGTCGTCCTCGGCCCAACCCCACCTCTTCCCTTTTCTCTGGGAACTCTTCAATATGCGAGTTGGTCGGTTGCCTGGCCCCGAGGAAGCTCCAAATTAAATCTTCCTCATTTGGCTGGCCCCCGCCGCTGCCGCCAGCCACATGCAATCTTCCCCTCCCGTCTGCACGTCGCGTGCCATCAGACTAGACTTGGAATCGCACACTTTTTTTTTTTCGTTTTCCCCTTATACCTCGTGTCCTCCCCCGGCAAACTGCCTGCCTTGCTATTAAGATTTAGTCTCCCCTGACGCAGAGGGTATCCTTCAGCATGAAGCAAGGCAGCCCGCATTTTTCGCCTTGGACAGACACTTAGACGCACCGGGCTGCGCGAAAGTGCCGAGTCAGTCGGTCCATGGCAACTATGAGTTGGTAGACTGCGTCTGTCTGTATTGGGAGGGGGGGAATTAATATACTTCTGTGCCCTTTCTCTTGTCGTAGACGGTTCGTTCTTCTCCCCCCCATTCATCTTTATCATCGTGATTCCCCCTACTCTGATACCCTTTCGGTTCGATTCGCTTCTTGCACCACGTTATTCGTCTTGTCACGGCACCACACGGACAAGTCGCCTGCTTCGGCATCAGCCGACCGGACGAACAACTGAATACGACTTTTGGCAAACAAAGAGAAGTCGACTCCCACAGCCTTGATATGAGACGGTACTGCAATATATCAAACATGGTCTTGGGTCTCTTCCGTGGCGGCAACCGCAAAAAAAACAAGGTCACGAAAAGGCAGCGCGAGCGTGAAGATTATGGCATAACATATGACAAGCAATGGGTGAGTCTTTTTTTTTTTTTTTCCCTAACTTTGTTTTACTGCTCCTTCGCACTCTTCTTCTTTACTCCATGTTTCTTTTTTTTCTCTTTGTGCGCTTTAGTATTCATCTTGCAAACTCGCTGGTTTTTTTTTTTTCCTTCTTCATGTTCTTCCGTCCCCCTCATTCTCATGTGGGTGACCACCCCCCACGCATGCGATCTGCACTCCGGGACGGACCGGACGAGATGATGGTCTGTCTGCTTGCTGGTGCCAGCTAGCTGGAAATGGAAATGGGCCTTGCCCAATTTTCCGGTCGTCGAAACAACAGACGTCGACGACATACCCGGGAGGCGGCGGGACAGGCACAGCACGCGAACTGGCGGAACGGGTCAGCTGTTTTCACGGAGACACAGACTGACTGACTGACTGATTGCACGACACGCGTGTTTGAAATGCGCGTTGCTAACG
>AMDK01000618.1:0-15978 GCA_000309355.1 Epichloe gansuensis var. inebrians E818
GCCATCGTGGGCCAGCAGAAAATCAAGGAGGGTCTCTTGCTCAATGCCGGGATGGAGTGATGAAAGCAGTGCTAACTTTACTTCTGTTGACTCATCATCGCCATCGCCATCGAACGCGGGCCCAGGATCTGGGCTGAGCTTTCGCTTCATTTTGGGTGCCATGAGGAAGGACTTCATGCTGGCCGTGCAGGAACGCCGGGCTACATGATAAGACTTCAAGCTTGAGACTGACTCCTCAAACGCTTGCGAACGCTTGAATAAAGTTTTTGTTCTCCTAGCTGCATTTAAGCCACCATGGTATTCATTCGCTGTTGCTCTTGAAGCGACCACGTCGGCGATTCGATTAGTGTAGTGATTGTAGTGATTGTAGTGATTGATACACGATACACGACTTCGACGTGTCTAGGGGACGCGAACCCACCAACGCGACATCATGTGACAGGCAGGCTAACCAATGACCATAGCCACTTCAACGCCTCAGTGCCCCTCATTGGCTGGAGGGAGAAATTTGGTGGGCATAGACTTGACGTCTGTTTACCGAGGCACAACTCAAACTCAAACTCCTGGCATCTCCAACACGGCAAAAGTCGACATAAACCGCCCTACTCCATAGAGTACTCCATAATATAAGCCGCCAACCCTTCCCCTCCCCGCGCTACGTATACCTTCGCAAAGCTCCCGACCACTCAACAGGGCGACTTCCAACCCCCAATGCGCCTCCACGCAGGCGCCAACCCCCCCCCGGCAATGGCAGCCATGCTTGAGTTTCGCACAAAAGGGTACAACCCCTACGCAGTGAAATACTCGCCCTATTACGACTCCCGCCTAGCTGTCGCGGCATCGTCAAACTTTGGCATCGTTGGCAACGGGCGCGTCTTTGCTCTGGGGCTCACGGCGCAAGGCGTCCAGGTCGAGAAAACGTATGTCTTCGGTCCGAAATCCGGATGTGTAGGACGGCGGGTGCCATGAAATCCACCAGAGAGCGAGCGCGCGCGCCCCCCAAAAAAACCGGGAGGGGACATGAACCGACAAGGCTGACTGTTCTGGGGGGCAATTGAATTCCTCCTTTTAGATTCGATACGAATGATGCGCTGTACGACTTGGCATGGTCGGAAATCAACGAGAACCAGCTCATTGTCGCTTGTGGCGATGGATCACTCAAGCTATTCGATCTGGGGATCAATGACTTCCCCGTCATGAACTTCCACGAGCACAAGAGGGAGACGTTTTCTGTGTGCTGGAGTCCAGTCACCAAAGACACTTTTATTTCCAGCTCGTGGGATGGGACCGTAAAAATCGTCAGTCCTTTCGCGTCCTTCTTCCCTTCTGTTGTGCCGGGTTGGTTTTTAGTCGAGGACCGTAATCACTCCTGCACTTGGCCGGCCAGATTTCCCGAGATGATATACGATGCTGACCAGGACTCTTCCAGTGGTCTCCGACTCGTGCTCACTCATTAAAGACCCTCCCTATCGGCAACTGCACATATAGCGCGTCCTTCTGCCCCTCCAATCCGGCTTTAATATCCGCCGTCTCGTCTGACTCCCACCTTCGAATTTATGATCTCCGCACCCCATCCTCCGCTAAGTACCACCTCGTCTCGACGATCCCCGTTCATGCTGCTGGCTCAGAGCCAGGTGTCAATCCTGGCTTGGCGGCGGGTAGCCCACCCGCAGAAGTTCTCACTCATGACTGGAACAAGTACAACGATACCGTTGTCGCAACGGGCGGCGTGGATCGAATCATTCGGACATTTGACATTCGGAGCCCGACGACGGGACCGCTATCGGTCATGCATGGCCACGAGTACGCCATTCGCCGCTTAGCCTGGAGTCCTCACGCGAGCGATGTGCTACTTAGCGGAAGTTACGACATGACTGTTCGATTGTGGAATGACGGCTCTGCTCAGCCGTCTGGGCCGTTGGCGGGGGCCAAGCCAGGACACCAGCTGGGCGTTATGAATAGACACACTGAGTTTGTTACGGGCGTGGACTGGTGTTTGTTTGGTGCAGGGGGATGGG
This sequence comes from Epichloe gansuensis var. inebrians E818, assembly GCA_000309355.1. NCBI lineage: Eukaryota > Fungi > Ascomycota > Sordariomycetes > Hypocreales > Clavicipitaceae > Epichloe > Epichloe inebrians. The sequence goes on from AMDK01000618.1 coordinate 2,019, forward strand.
TCGCCTCCGTGGGCTGGGACGAGAGAGTATTGTTGTGGGATTCAAATATGCTGATGGGTCCGAGATGACTCCGGTAAGAAAACCAGACATTGGACATCATGAGGAGACGGCGTCGCAAATCTCTTGGTGCAGTTGCGACGCTACAAGGCCAATGGCCATGAAATGAGCATGAGGCTATGAAAGGGCGTTTTGTTTCTAAGAATTTCAAGGCATTATATGATGTTTCACTGGATTTGTGAAAATTCGTCCTCTTTTCAAGTCCTCTCTTCAACAATAGAACAAAAACACTTGAACAAGATGACTGAACAGATAAGAATGGTTATTAAGTACTATCGTATCTGTCGTATAGGAGATTGAATTTTCTGCAACACCGGTTTCTGGTGCTAGTTTGCTTTTGTACCATCCTCCTAGCCTTTTCCATGTCTATGTTACAAAACCGACTATCCTGTTGTACAAGTTCTTGTTGCCCGTCAAATGTCCAAATTTCCCCAACAAAAGTACAAGACACATCTTCCATGACACCAAGTGTGTCTGAATGGTGCTGTGGTAGATGCATTTAGTATCCTTCGTTGCTAGCAGCCTCTCACCATGAGGCTTCCTGGGAGTCTCTGGATCTTCGTGGTCCCCTGGAATCGCCTCTGGGTCCGCCTCTGCCACCGCCTCTACCACCGTCTCTGCCCCTGCCACCACGGCCACGGCCACGGCCACTGCCGAAGTCATCACGACGAGCTTGTTGCCCCATTTCGGCAAAGGGGTCTGAAGATTGACGATCTTCGCCTCTAAACCCAGACCGACGCGACCCATGGCGGTCCCCGCGGTCAAAACTTCTGTCCTCATCGAATTTACTATCTTGTCGTGAGGTTCTCTCCTGAATGTTCAGACCAGACCGCAGCAGACCTTGATTGCGAGCCCAGGACGAAGAGACGGGCGGTGGTTCACTCCAGCCCCAACCAACGGTTGCCCATTGGTTCAAATCATCGACGAGCTCCTCCCGTTGCTGAGTTTGACCACCGAATATGGAGACGTAAGCAGCGCCGAGAATGTTACGTGGGAGAGTCTGAGCAAGATCCAAAAACTCCCGATGAAACGCAGGCAAATCATTCGATTCTACTTCGGCGTTATGGCTTTCGAGAGTCTTATTTGGCTGCATGGGGAGACCTCGAAGAAGTTTTCGGGCAATTCCCATAGATGTGGGTGGCACAAGCAGCCATCCTTCACCTCCCTTATTTTGTCGGGCAGTACGTCCAAGTCGATGAATATAGGACTCACGATCTCTGGGTGTGTCTACCTGAATAACGTGAGTGACGTTGGGGAAATCCATGCCACGGGCCGTAACATCAGACGAGAACAATACTCCAGTTCGTACTTTGCGGAACATTTCTGCTGCCTTTGTTCGCGCTCTCTGTGTGAGCTGAGATTGAATAGCAAACGAAGGAATCTTCATCTGTCCGTTCCTTCGTCGTTGAAACCCAAGTTCACCAGCCAATTCAACAAGTGCAGTGGTGTTGAAATACACGATGGCCTTGAACGGTGGTTGACTCGGGTCCTCGGCTGCTTTGGCTGTTTCGCGATCAATGAGCTCCAATAAGCTGGGGAAAACATTGTTCCACGATGAAACGGGAACTATATGCTGAGGCACTCGGTCGTGCGTAAGAGATTCGTTTTCAGGAATTGTCTGGACGAACTCGAAGTCGTCGGCACGGACCAAGGTTCGGGCCAATCGAATGACATCGTCGGGTATGGTAGCTGAAACCAGCATCGTTTGTCGAATCTTCTCATCTCGACCTGGCAAGCAGCCCGTGATGTCAGCCAGCTCCTTCTCAAAGCCAACGTCAAGCATGCGATCCGCCTCATCTAAAACCAAGGCTGCCAAATTAGGTGCCTCTATGCCACTTTGAGGATCCTGCAAGAGATCATTCAAGCGTCCTGGAGTCGCGACCAGAAGGTGACATCCTTGACGCTGGGTCTGACGCAACATGGAACCCTTGTGGGTGCCTCCTACAGCTGACTGCACCACAAGACCAGTGTTCTTTGTAAGACGCCGGGCCTCCTCGGCAATCTGCTCGGCCAATTCTCGCGTTGGGGACAGAACGATGCCACGAATGTCATCTGATCGGGCGGTTCGTGAAGCTCGCCTTGAAGCAAGAGTGGGGTCTTCCCCAATCATGCGCTGCAACAAGGGCAGCAAGAAAGCGAGGGTTTTACCGGTACCTGTCTTGGCTTGGGCGACACTATGGCGAATTAGATATTTCCGAAAGAGAGAAAATCAGAACTCAGTTGCTAACTTACATATCAGTTCCTTTGAGGGCGGATTTGATTGTCTTGGACTGAACAGGTGTCATGGTCTCGTAGCGCATGTCTTTGGTGATGGCATCTAGGAGATTTTGATGAACGCCAAATTGGGACAGGTCGGCGAAATTGACGATATCCCCAGTGGTCGTTTCCTCGGGAGCTTTGGAGTTTACGGCAGTCGCTTCTGAGCTATACTTTCTGGAGCCATTTGTAATGATCTCGAAATGGGTGGCAGGTCGTAACAAAGATGATACCGTTCGCTGAACAACAGGAAGAGCAGCCCGACTGCGGACGATCACGGACGGCGCGGGAGCGCTGGCCAAGCTGGCACAACGACGAAAGCCTTGCCTGAACATGTCAAAGGTCGTCTTCGCAGTGTTTTACAGTTGTGGTTGTAGACTGAAAATGAATAGATCCTGATACACTGATCTACAAAAGGGGATGGGGAAAAGGAGACTGCTGAGGGTATGGTCTGGATGTTTGAGCGAAGAGGGATTGGTTTGTGACGCTGGAAAATTTCAGGGACTTAGCGGCTCCAGTATTTTTTTTTTCCTTTGCGGTTGCCCACTCAGGTGTCAGAGTGCAGATTAGTCATCCAAGGTCGCAACTGCCAGTCTTGCAAGGCCTGGGCACATCAACCAATCAGCAGCTTCAAGCGGCTGTCGCGTTGAACAACGACACATGAACATCTGCACTGTGGAGCCGCCAGTAATTTATCGAATGGGGAGCTTTTGATAAATAAATAGTGCACACTCTAATTTTGAGGGGTGAGCACAGACAAAGTGAAATCAAGATACATAGTCCAGTCCATATATCCATTATCAATACCCAACGCCGACTGGTTGAAGTTCTCTCCATTCTGATGTTATAGCTATTCGCCCAATCCAAATCAATGCTATGCAATCAACATAAATCCTGTTCAACGCCTAAAAATTGCTCAACACCATAAACAATGTTCTCGTCCCTGTTTTGAAGATGATGATTGTTCCTCAGTCAATCCTTAAAACCAGCTTCACTCATAGCATATCCCTACTCATTTCGTAAGACCACCCTCCGTCTCGCCGAAGCTTGTCACGGGCTATCAAGTCCTTACGTATGTCTTCTTCCGTCAGTCGATCGGCTCCGCTCCAGTTGGCACTAGAGGTTCTGGCACGGAACTTGTGGAATCTGTCCTTGCTCTTGTTAAACACCTCCTCCATGTTCAGTGGCGCTGGTGGTCCAAAAATTTGTGATGGATCCATAGTCTCTTGGCGCACCAACGCCCTTCTTAGATCTGGCGAATCTGCCCAGCGTGCCACGGTAACTCCATTTGCCTCGTCGTCTTCATTGTCGTCATCTGTTTGGATTTCAGGAAGCTCAATAGCCTCACCATTCTGGAATCTGGGAGAAGATCGAGTTACGGACTTGGCGGCAGACTTCGCACCAGCAATAGGGCCAGGTCGTGCGGGTGTCTTGTAAGCCGGTCCTGCGGCATTCGAGGTCGGTTGGAATGGAATAGCACCCTTGGAGATCTGTGCCAGTTCCAGCGGGTGGGCTGCCTTCATCTGACTTGCATGTTGCGAGCTGACTGTAGCCTTGAAGAGATTGGGAGCACCGCTTGGGGGTGCGTTTGCGTAACCATTCTGGAAGACAGACTTGGGTGGCATCTCCTGAAGACCATGTTAGGCACAGTATGCATGATGATGATTAGTTTCCGAGGACATACCTTTTTGAACCCGGCTGATGGTCTGACAGGGGGACCTCTAATGTTTCTTTGAGTTGATGTATCAGCTTCTTCTTCAAAATTTTCACTCGTTCTACGTCGCTTGGCGTCGTTGGCTTGATATGTTGGACCACCCCGAGACTGTGGGCGTTTGGCTTGGCCATCATCTCCCTTGTCATGAGCGAAAGCTCTTTTCGCGCTGGCTTTGCTGGCATTAGAAAGAACTGCATTGACCGGACGATTTGTCTCCTCCTGGCCCCAGTGAGGAGCATTTGAAGTCGTTCGAGAAGGTGGTCGTACCGCCTGGTTCTCCTGAGACATGGAGAAATCCGGAGGCCCATTGGGTTGCAAACGTACAGCGGGCGGTGGGGCTCTAGTTTGCTTTGCCTTTTCAATTGCTGCTTTTCTTTGCGAATTGTTTTTGGTCTGTGGTTGCGATGCGGCCTGTTCTTGCTGCTGCTGTCGCTGGCGTTCCACTTCTTGCCGCTTGAGTTGTTCCTGTCTACGTTGCTCCTCCTGCACTGCCGCCTTCTTTCGTTCCATTTCAGCTTTTGCGTCACGACGTCTCTGAGCCTCTCTTTCTTCCTGCTCTTTCTTCCTAGCAGCGAGTTCCTGTGCCTTGGCTCGGCTGGCCGCTGCGCCTCTCAGGCTCTGCGTTGATGGCTTGTTCTGCAATGACGCTTTGCTCGCCTTGCTAGTAAGCTGATGTGTTTGGGTAGCTGGGAGGTTGGCCGCTTCAGGTTGGGCTGCGGAAAGTCTATACTGGGAGTGCTGGGATCCTGTATTGACTCTAATGACGGTTGGGGCTTGCTTCGGTCTAGTCTGTGTTTCTCTGGTTGGTTTTGCTGGGCGCTTCAATTCTTTGTTACGAGTGGCGTGAGCCGGGCCAAGAGATCGTGGAATAGACAGAGGTGGTACCGCAGCGACGTCGTCCATATTTACATCCTTGTCCACAGACACGGTGTCGTCCTCCACGGCTTGTGTATTTCTCAGACCGGTTCTCGTAGGCTTAGGCGTCTCCTCTACTGGCATTCGTACTTCGTTCTTCTTGGCAGCAATTTGCTTTTCCATGGCAGCAACCCTTTCCTGCTCCTTGCTGAACACGCGAGCTTTCTCTCGCTCTTTCTGTCGAGCCTTTTCCAATTTCTCGTTCTGCTCTTCAAGACGTTTGTTTTCCCTTGCACGCTTCTTTTCTTCCCTCTCGGTAGAAGCTCTGGTGCGACGCGTTGGACGTGTGGGACTTGCCTCGGGCTGGGCAGCTGAGCCTTGTGAAGCTTGAGATCCAATCTTCGGATGACTGAAAACAGATTCTGATGACATGAAAGTATGCAGAGCGAGCCGAGTCGGAGATGGAGACATCAGTGACTTTCCCTCGGCACTAATGGCAGCACTACTTGCCAGCAATCCCCTGGAGCTCTTCAAAATAGAAGAGAGTTTATTTTTGACCTGTTTGAGAGGACTTTCCCGAAAGCTTCGAGATGGTGATTTTGAAGGGGTACCGAAACCTCCTGCTTCAACTACAGTCGAAAGACCTGGATTCGATACAGACACGGCCTTTTTGAAAGCGTGCAGTTCTCCCACTGCCGAACGAGCGTTTGGAATGACGAGCACAGAGGCAGACTTCGCATGCTCATAGGCAGGCTTGGCGATTTTTGTCTCGCCTTGTCCCTCGATTTGCGTTCCACTCAGAATCCCGTCATCGGAGAGGGCGAAATCTGATTCGCCGATGGTCCTTTTGCCTTGAATACCTTCCATGACATCTGCAGAATGACTTTTTGGTAGGTTTGGTCGCTCTTCGTTTGTCGCCGCAGAGATGGTGGCCGGTGGTTCAATCCAGTCATCGTCATCGTCCTCGGGAAATGCCCCTGGTGTGGATTGTAGAGTATGTAATGACATAGGAGAAGCAGCCTTTGCCGCAGGTGTCTTGTTCTGTTGCAAGGAATGCACAGGCTTAGGTTGGGATTGGCCAAGCAGGTTGATTTGATCTTGAAGTCTTTGAGTGTATGTCTTGGTGTCCTCGCTTTTAGTAGCTTGGGCATCTGTCGCGTCGTCCACGTCCATATCGACTTCGTGATTTTCTTCCCGATCTAACTTCGCAAGTGTTCCCCCAAGGCTTTTGCCGCTCGTCGGCCTATTATAATAGCTCGTACGTATGTTGTCCAGATGACTCGTTCGGGAGACTCGAGCAACGTTGCTCTTACCAGCTGTGAGCGGCTCCCTGGCAGGCAAGGACGCAAAGTTCAAGCTACTCTTACGAACAATTGGTCGTATTGGGCTCGATCCATCTGAAGCAGATCGAACGTCGTCAGCATACTTTACTGTCTGTTTTGCCTCGAGGCTCAACTGTCTCTCTGGCGATGCGTCGTCTTCATAATCAGATGCATTTTCGAAATTAAATTGTGTCCCAACAGCAGTGTTTTTGGACGTATCAGCCGGGGCCCGCCATGTCTGCTCCTTTTTGGCGGTTTGTAATGTCTTCCCTGGAGAATCGGCGACAATGGCAGGCTGGGGACCAGTTTCGAGAGAGGTTGTAGTTGCAAATCTGCAACTTGACTGAGGCGAGGTCTGTGCATCCTCAGAGTCGGTGTCCAGATGAATATTCAACGGCCCAACATCCTGGCTGCCAAAGTAGCCAGAATCTTGTATGCCCTGAGTCGTATGTTTGGGAGAAAAAACGGCTAGACGAGTGGCAGAAGGTCGCACACTTGGTGAGCCTCTATCAGCGTGGCCGTTATGTCTAGGGGATTGGATACGATTGATCGGGGGAGATGCGCCGTTTGGAGTCGCCGAAAAAACTTCAGAGAGGGGCTTTTCAAGAATCAGTTTTTGCTACAGGAATTGGATGGCCGATCATCAAACCTACCACTCGTGTTTCTAAAGGATTTGTTTTTTTGGCTGTCCTCGGCGTCTTGCCACGAAGTTTTCCTGGGGTCTTAAATGCTTCTGCGAAGTTTCTATGCAGGTAGTCAGTAGTCTAGTCTGTTCGAGAATGAGAGTGTCCATGGTTCACGCGTACGTTTCATTTTCGTTGAATATACCGGCCATGTGCTCATTCAGCCAGTCAAGCTCATTTCGAGCGGAATAAGAGAACTCCTCGACTTCTGACTGAGCGATCTGCAGCGCTGCGTTTCGCTCTTCGTCAATCCACGCTGTAGAGCCGACTTGCAAACGCGGTGCCCTCATCGCCGCCATGGTGAGCTACCGTCACCAGCTGAGGCGAGAGGTGTATCGAATCGTGTCTTGTCGTGTTCCGGGAGTCAATTTTCGATCGGAATGCTAAAGTCATGAGGACATCTAGAGCTATGTGTTTAATCAAGAGATGAGGCTAGAGCGAGATCCTACTTCACAGTTAAGGTCGATGTTGATGGTGTTGAGAGCTCTTGATATTGGTGCCTTATTCCAAGTCATATTGTTTTGATTGACAATCAATCGGGTTAGCGTACGAATGACAGCCTCTGTGCCCGCACAGAGTCGCGTCCACTCTGTACGGAAGTTCGGTGCTCGGGTCGTGCACGTGCTGATAGGCTCCTTATCAGATACTAAACACGCATTGTTTATTCTCAGCGCGTCACTAGAGGGTGGGATGTTGGAGTCCACCCAGCTTGACCACGGCTCAATCGCTTAGTACTTGCAACGCGGTGGCAAACGAATTGCGAAAAGATGAGGGTAATAGAAGTCATAATTGACGTACGTTCATAATTTCGCGTTGATGCAAATTCTTTTACTAATCCCCTCCTGCAGGGCTTCAAGTCGTACGCCGTTCGAACGGTGATATCAGGATGGTAAACATCAGTTATAACTCCTACATTTGCCTCGAGTCACGATTTTAACTTGCAGCACCAGGGATGAAAGCTTCAATTCTATCACTGGCCTCAATGGCAGTGGCAAATCAAATATTCTCGACGCCATCTGTTTCGTGTTGGGAATCACCAACATGTCGACAGTGCGAGCACAGAACCTCCAAGTACGCTTGCGAATGATATCCCTGCGCCTCTTTTCATACTAATTGCAGGCCAGGATCTGATTTACAAGCGTGGGCAAGCCGGAGTGACTAAGGCTAGCGTGACGATCGTTTTCGACAACAGAGACACCAAAAAATCGCCGATTGGCTTCGAAGAATATGCGTCCATCAGCGTGACACGCCAGATTGTTCTAGGGGGAACATCGAAATATCTCATCAATGGTCATCGCGCGCAGCAGCAGACAGTTCAAAATCTGTTCCAATCCGTTCAGCTTAACATCAACAACCCCAACTTCCTCATCATGCAAGGTCGAATCACCAAGGTGCTGAACATGAAGGCGGTAGAGATACTTGCCATGATAGAGGAAGCCGCTGGAACCAGGATGTTTGAGGATCGTCGTGACAAAGCTCTCAAGACTATGGGTAAAAAAGAGTTGAAGCTTCAAGAATTGCGAGAGTTGCTCAAAGACGAGATCGAACCTAAATTGGAGAAGCTCCGCACCGAGAAACGAGCTTTTCTAGACTTCCAGCAGACTCAGAACGACCTTGAGAGGCTAACACGAGTAGTGGTCGCATATGACTACATCAGGGGACAAGAGAAGCTCAAGCAATCCGCTGCTGACTTGGAGGGGAAAAAACAACGTCACGAATCCCTGGAGGAATCAGCAACTCGCCTCAAGAGCGAGATAGCTCACCTGGAAGAGGACGTCAAGAAAGTGAGAGCTCAACGTGATAAGGAGGTCAAGAAAGGTGGCAAAGCCCGAGCACTTGAAGAGGCTGTCAAAAAACATGCCAATGAGCTGGTCCGTCTGGCTACTGTTTTGGACTTGAAAAACACTACGTTGACAGAGGAGAAGGACAAGAAGCAAATGGTAGAGAGGGTCGTTTCGGAGTTGGAAACTTCATTAAAAGAAAAGACTACTGCCTTTAACAATGCCAAAGCGTCTTATGACAAGGCAAAAGAGGACTTGGTCAAACAGACTCAAGAGGTAGAGTCAAAAGAGGAGCTCTTGCAGACTCTTCAGACAGGTGTCGCATCCAAGGACGGTCAAGAAAATGGTTATCAAGGTCAGCTTCAGGATGCGAAGAATCGAGCCACTACCGCAGCTACCGAACAAGAACAAGCCAAGATCAAGATCGCGCATCTCCAGAGCCGGTTAAAAGAGGAGGAGCCTCGCGCCAAAAAGGCAAAAGAACAGAACGCAGATCTTCTGCGAGATCTTGATGGACTTAAAGGTCAAACAAAACAACTGGAGAAGGAGCTTAGCAAGCTGGGTTTTGAACCAGGTCAAGAAGAAGAGATGTACAAGCAGGAATCCCAGCTGCAGCAAGCCGTGAGAACACTTCGTCAGGATTCAGACAAATTAAAGCGCCAGGTCGCCAACATAGACTTCAACTACGCGGACCCCGTACCAGGTTTTGATAGGACTAAGGTCAAGGGTCTGGTCGCTCAACTGTTCACCCTTGACAAAGATCATACTCGGGCCGGCACAGCCCTTGAAATCTGCGCTGGTGGCCGACTGTACAACGTTGTAGTTGATTCCGAAGTTACCGGCACCCAACTGCTCCAGAAGGGCAAATTGCGCAAGCGAGTCACCATTATCCCTCTCAACAAGATCGCTGCTTTCAAAGCTTCGGCGCAGACTATTGCAACAGCGCAGAGCATTGCTCCCGGGAAGGTTGATCTTGCGCTCTCCCTCGTTGGATATGATGAGGAGATATCAGCAGCGATGGAGTATGTCTTCGGTAACACTCTGATTTGCGCCGATGCGGAGACAGCAAAGCGTGTTACCTTTGACCCCAACGTTAGAATGCGAAGCATCACTCTAGAAGGCGATGCCTACGACCCGTCCGGGACACTGTCCGGAGGCAGTGCGCCGAACTCCAGTGGTGTGTTAGTGACGCTACAGAAGCTGAATGATATCACTCGCCAGCTCAAGGAATCGGAGCATTCCTTGCGAGATATCCAAGCCAAGATTCATCAGGAGAAATCAAAACTCGACCAAGCTCGCCGCATTAAGCAAGATTTAGACTTGAAGAATCATGAGATCAAGCTCGCTGAAGATCAAATCAGCGGCAACTCTTCGTCATCCATTATTCAAGAAGTTGAAAATATGAAGAATAACATTACCGAACTACAAACAAGCATCACTGAAGCCAAATCGCGTCAGGTGGAAGCTAGTGCAGACGTGAAAAGGATTGAGAAAGACATGAAAGATTTTGATACCAACAAAGACGCGAAGCTCGTTGAACTGCAAAAATCATTGGATAAGCTACGCGCAAGCCTCGAGAAGAGCTCGTCAACAGTGAAAAGCCTCCAGAAGGAACTTCAGAATGCGCAGCTTGATCTGGAGCAAGTAGGCACAGACTTATCCGCCGCACGAGACCAACTTCAGGAAACTGAACTCGGGATCAAAGCTGCCCTACAAGACGTTGACGGTCTTACCAAACAACAAAGTGCACTTGCAGACACTCAGAACACTGTCCAAGCTCAATTGGACGACGAGAAAGCGAAACTCAACTTATTTGATGACGAGCTTCGAGCTCTTGAGGAAGCCATAAGGTCTAAGAATGCTCGCATCACGGAGGAAGGTCTGGAGATGCAGAAATTGGGCCACCAGGTCGAACGCTTCCACAAGGAACAACAAGGTGCTGCAGACAATGTCGCTCATTTGGAATCAGAGTACGAATGGATTCAAGAAGAAAAGGAAAAATTTGGCCGCAGCGGTACGCCTTATGATTTTCAAGGCCAGAACATCAGCGAATGCAAGTCTACTCTGCGAAACTTGACAGACCGGTTCCAAGGCATGAAGAAGAAGATCAATCCCAAGGTCATGAACATGATTGACAGTGTCGAAAAGAAGGAAGTTACGTTGAAGCATATGATCAAGATGGTCATTCGCGATAAACGGAAGATTGAGGAAACCATTGACAGCCTGGACGACTACAAGAAAAAGGCCTTGCATGAAACATGGGAGAAAGTGAATCGTGACTTCGGTCACATTTTCTCAGAACTGCTTCCAGGTGGCAGCTTCGCCAAGCTCGACCCTCCGGAAGGCAAAACAATCAGTGATGGACTTGAAGTGAAAGTGTGTCTAGGTAAAGTGTGGAAGCAAAGCTTGACGGAGCTAAGCGGTGGTCAAAGGTACGGACCGGCGCTCTCAGTTCACATACGCATGGGAATACTGACCAATTCTAGATCACTCGTTGCTCTATCTCTCATCATGGCCCTTCTACAGTTCAAGCCTGCGCCAATGTATATTTTGGACGAAGTTGACGCTGCTCTCGATCTTTCTCACACACAAAATATCGGTCGTCTCATCAAGACACGCTTTAAGGGCTCGCAATTCATTGTTGTCAGTTTGAAAGATGGCATGTTTCAGAATGCGAACAGGATCTTCAAAACACGCTTCAGCGAAGGTACAAGTATGGTTCAAGCACTGACACCGGCCGACATGAAGTAGAAATGCCATATGTAGGATGTGAGAGAGGGTCAAGGAAACGACGTTGTATATGATTTGATTAATTGGGCATGGAAGGCGAGCGATGTATGATGTGACGAGTACAGGAATTTCAGTCATCAAGGTTACGTAATGTATATAAATATATCTATACGACATGTGTTTTCAATTAAGACGAACCTGGTTTGTGCTGCCTCGTCCATAAATCCGCTGCGCCATGCTATTAAGCACTCTGCTTGATGTATTTATGTGGTCCTCGTTTAAGAACTTCAACGTCCTTGCCGACTTCCACGTATGATTCTAGCTGCTCTAGAGTGTTTGTGTTTGGAAACAAGGGACAGAGTTGCATGCCAAGGCACCCCATTTTGGGAGCACCTTCGTCGACGTCCCTATGTTTACGAAGAGAATGGTCGGGCTCCACGCTGTGACGAACACCTGTTGCTGGATCGACATTAGGCAGCTTGCATCTTTTACATGAGGGCGGTCAATAACTTGTTCAACTCGTTGCAAACGGCTAATTTGAAGCGGTTCTTCTTCTTCTTCTTCTTACCTCACGGTGCGACAAGAGACATCAAAAATGATATCGTCCTCCTGCATGCTTGAGCTCCTCAATTGAATCAACTTCCATTCATCTTCGTCATATTCCTCGGCCCCAGAGACTAGCGGGAACCACGAATCAGTATCTTGAAAGGGGCTGGAGTGAAAGGGGCAAATGACGTACGGATAATGTTTCCACGAAAGCGACGCGCATCCAGTGTTTGTATACTTTCATCTTTCTGTATGCGAGACTCTAGAGCTCGAATACTGGACAAGTTAAGGAGATGGATGGGGTACTGAAGTCGACATCAGTTACATATATATATATATCACTCTGCTTCCATCTGCTTTATCAAGAACAACTTACTGCATCATGAAAATCCACTACCGGTTGGTAGCCCAAAATTTCTTGTCGAGGAGCACAACGAAAAACTCGCCGTCTGTTGGACGGATCAGATCGGAAAATTGCTAGCTGATGCTTGGCGCCCAAGTACGTAGCAAGCTCCGGAGGCAAGTCCTTGGACATGTTGAGCGCTCGGGTAATGTCTACCCAGATTTTGACGTTGGCGAACTCGTAACCCCGCGCCTCAATTTCTTTCTGTGACGGGAAGTCCAGTGGCAGGAGGAACTGTTTCTCGGGAACCGCACCAAGACCACGACTGAGCTTCGTTGCGAAGAACTGCATGGTGCCTCTCCATCCTGGAGCTTGCCACGGAAATCTGACAAGAACAAATCTTCCATCCAGAGGGCCTAGCTGTCGACTCTTCTTGGATGCATCCGGGAGCCATACATCAACCTTTACGTTTGCGAGAAGGGGCAGTTGCCTCAAGGTCAGAAATTCCCACGTATAGCTCTGTCCTTCTTGGTCGCCGGAATGTGCTGTCTTCGGTTTCAGTTGAGCAAACGTGTACAGCCGATCGTGCTCCAAACCGGACGGTAGCACTTTACTTCTCTCGAGCTCGATTCCCCTGCATGATTTCACTGGGTAAACGAAGAGGCTTTTGACTGTGGGCTTCTTGGCGGACTGCGGCTCTGGCTTCGACGTGTATTGAGACCGCAAGTTGCTTTGGTGAGGCGGCAGCCCAAGCTTGCTGTGTGTTTGCCGTAATGCATCGCTGGGCTCTACCGGAATCGGCGGGAATATGATGAAGATGGGCACCAAGAACACAAGGATTGTCACTGCCATGAGAAACACCGCGCCGTAGTTGAACTGGCGGGTTCTCTCTAAGCCAAATGACAACGCGTCAGCCATCTCGTGACGCCGCCTCAGAGAGGGGGTAGCGGTGCTGCAAGGTCGTACGAGTATGTCCGAGATATTGGACTAGTAGCAGCCCATTCAGCGAGGATTTCCTCGAGTGATTGATAGTGTTTGTGGTGCTGAAAGGCTCACACAGAGATGCAATTGGCGACACGTCTGGACATGAGAGGTGTTTCAAGAGGTCCCTTTCCCTTCCTTTGGTGGACATTGATTGCTAAGGTTTGGAACTCGTCAGACGAGACAGTATCCACCTAGACCACAATGTGGTCGCGCTGCAACTAATTCAGTCAAGACCAAACCAAGCAATATAATATTCTGACGTTTCTTCATTGCCAGCCATCTTTGAGAGTGAAGCAGCGATCGTCCGCGATTTTACGTCCCAAAACGTTGCGTCGAGGTTGATGGTCTCCAGGGAAGTGACGGTGCGACAGCGTGGTAATTGTGAGTACGGAGTATTAACAGAGTGCACGACGCGATCAGAACAATGCTCCAGGTTCTATATAATATCAGGAGATGACGAATTGGATCACGGGATTCAATGGCAGCGGGGATGTCTCAAGTCTGCAAGTCTGGCAGTACTTCCGTGGTTGCAAGTTGTGGCGCGCGAAAGTGAGGCAGGAGCGATTTGCGACCCGTCACTCCTACCATCATTTTGGCCAGGCTTTCTTTCTTGGGCCAATTACACGACATGGTCTCGAAGATCCTTCAGTTGTCTTTTCGTTTTTCGTTTTTTCGCGCTTTTTTTTTTT
>AMDK01000619.1:0-15966 GCA_000309355.1 Epichloe gansuensis var. inebrians E818
AATATTTCCTAAAGGTAATATATAATTATATAACAAAAAAAACACTATATATACTAGCCTTTATAAGCTTCCTTAATATATAGAATAAGCTTATATAATCTAATATAGAATTAGCATTTAAATAATAGCTAATGCATTTTAAAGAGCCTAGGCGCTTCCTAGAGTAAGTAGTTAATTATATATTAAAAACCTAGATTAAGCTATAAAAAGGAAAGATTATATATTACTTTATTAATAAACTTAGGTATTTTAGTTATCTTATAATATTTATTATAAAGTCTATAAATATAGTAATTAAGTAATTCCTTTAGGGTAATATAGGTAACTTAGCCTCTGTTTTTTAATATCTAAATACCTTCTAGGTGTATTAATTTATAGAGATTTAAAGTTATAAGCTTTAGAGATATAATAAAATATTAAATTATACCTATAAACTACTTTATTAGCTAATTTATAATTAGGTTTCTTATATTATACTATAGCTTATAATTAAGGAGAATATAGCTCTTAAATCCTTTAAAGAAAACTATAGTAAAGTACTAAAGACCTTATACCTACCTTACTATTATATTATAGCCCTTAGGGTTCTTTATAGATATTAAATTCAGTAGTAAATTTAGGATAATTAGCTAATTAAATTAAAGGAGATTAATCTATATTAGTAATAATATTATAAGCAGCCCCTAAAGAATAACTATACTTTAATTAGACTATTTAAGCCTTTAATTATTAGGGGAAAAGGCTAGCTAAAGGGGGCTCTTAGGTTAGAAAAGAGTATAGATATCTTATAGCATACCTACTAGGATTCTTTACTATTTAAATATACTTAAGTAGTTAAGAAAGCTAAAGGTTATAAGAATTATAAGGCTAATATATTTATTATACTACCTTTAATAACACTAGCTATAATTAATTTAACTTAAATAACTATAATAGCTATAGGGCTCTAGAGGCTAGAATCTAGTAATACTTATAAGCTAGGTATAGTATAGCCTTAAGTATATTTAAGAGCTCTAGATATAATTAAAGATATAGAAGAGAATATAATAATAAGGGATAACTTAGTTGTTGGAACAAGCATGATATCAATCGCGGCACGCAGCCGCAATTACCTGGCAAAACGTCGGGCCGCGGGGCCACGCGCGCGCGCAACGCAGGGAGCCCCACTTATAGCCTATAAGCCTGCCCTCTAATAGGGTAGGGACCTATAAGTTAGGTAACCTATAAACACAGAGCGTTTATGGCTACTTTTTATAATCTAGAAAAGCCTCTCTTTTCCTTTCTTCTTTCTACCTAAATACTATACCTAGAATAGAAGAATTATACCTATTCCCTAGGCTATCTAATTAATCCTAATATTAGGAACCCTATAATTCTAACACTAATTAGTAGTTAACTTTATAGATAACTATATAGTTTTTTATAACTATAGATTAGTAAGGTTAATTAGAAGAGATAACTATACTATAAACCCGCTCTATATAATAGGAGAGCTACTAAAAGTAATATAGTTATACTAAGGAAGTTTAAGTATTCTCTTATAATAAGAAAGGAGTTTATACCTCCTAAGATCTAATATCCTAAGACCCTATAAAGACTTTAAAGCTATTAAAAGATTAAGGCCTAGTTAGTAACTAGTCTAACCTATTCTTAATTATTTAATTAGTATATTTTACTATATACCTAACCCTTAGAAGGCACTCTTTTATAATAAGAAAAGAGCTTACTACTCCTAAGATCTAATATCCTAAGACCTCCTTAGGGATAAAGATAATAGCTATACCTATAATCCTTTAACCTATTATATAAAGCCTTATTTCTCTAATCCTATATCTCCCTTTTGCTTTCCTATAATAGAGATAAGAAGATTAAAAGCTTTTTAATAAGTAAAGTAGTTAAAAGCCTCTCTCTTTAACTCTAAGTTTAGTAATACTAAAGAAAGCACTAGAGTTAGAAGAGACTAGAAAGGCAAAGGTTTATAAGTTAATAACCCTTTTCTAAAATATATCCTACTAGAGATATATAATTATATTATATAAGAAGCACTATAATAAGTAAAATTATTTAATCTTAATAAGTATAATAACCCTAAAGCTATTATAGCTTATATTCTTATTAAAATAATAACTTATAAATTAGAAAGTCTTATTATAAGAAGTCTATTTACTAACTTTAGTAAAGACTTCTATAGATAGATAAGAGAGGTATTTATAACTATAGACTAAGTAGTTACTAAATACCTCTATAATTTCCTCTTCTTTTATAGCATATATATAGATCTAATAACCTACTAGAAGATTACCTTAATGCTTAAGGAAGTTATAAGCTATAAGGGGTTCTATAATTAGTAAGAAGAAGAGATATAGGAAGCTATAAGAAAGTATATACCTTTCTAAAAATATACTATAGATTAAGACTTTCTTAAAAACCTTTTTCTAATCCCTCTAATTAGGTTAAGATTATAATACTAATAGTAGTATAATTAATAGGCCTCTTAAACCTATTAATATTATTCCCTAAGCCTAATACTATTAGGCTAACTAAATAATAACCCTTAGGATAGCCCTTAATAAAGGTATCCTATACTAAGGTAGGATATACTATCTCCTATATCTCCTAGAGCACCTTTCCCCCCTAGATAAGCATACTTCTACCCTATATAGCTTATATCTCCCTTAATGCCTAAAATATTAAGACCTACCCTAAAGTAAATAATTAATCTTATAAAGCTATATATAAGTAATATTTAATATAGCATAGATAACTATAAGGTCTTTAACTTAAAGTTAATAATCTTCTAAGGGAAATATAAGATACTAGGCATTAAACCCTATAAGGCTAGATACGCTCTTAAGGCTATGCTTAAAGGCAGGGCTCTAATATACTATTATAAGTATCTATGTAAGCTAAATAATCCCTAAGATCTTAAGACTCTTATTACTTGGATTAAACAAAGGTTTAAGACTAATAATACGAAGCAAAGATATCTCCTTGAGTGGCAGAACATAAAGCTATGTTAAATCATACAAGAGAACCCGGAGAAGTTAAAGCTTAACTGCTTTGAAGAACTCGTCATAAAGCTCACGAATCTTCAACGAGCAGTCACGGATGTCGCCCAAGTCTCTCTAGGGCAACATGGCCCCGGGGAGAAGAGGAGGGAGCGTGAGGAGGCGCGGGGAGGTATGATCCAACATTATACCTGCGGGGGAGAGATCGCAGGCGACCCTTCCCTGGGAACGTGATTTAACATTACGTTAAACCACTTAAATAAAGGGGCAAAGGAAAGCAACCGCGGATACCGCAGGTAGTATTACGCAAGGAAGAAGGAAAGGGGATTAGAGAAGCTAGTTATTAAAGGCTAGCGGCAAGCAGGGAGAAGGGGAGGATAGGGCCTATACCCGTTATTTTTCTTTGTTAATTCCTTCCTTTATATTATACATTTATTTAATCCTTATATCTTCTCTTCTTAGATTAATATTATGCATTGACAATCATGTTAAAAAGAAAGAGGTTCTAATATTAGAATAAGTATAATATTAATCGCGGCACGCAGCCGTAATTACCTGGCAAAACATCGGGCCGCGGGGCCACGCGCGCGCGTAACGCAGGGAGCCCTACTTATGGCCCACAAGCCTACCCTCTAATAGGGCAAGGACCTATAAGTTAGGTAACCTATAAACGCAGAGCGTTTGTAGCCACTTTTCACAATCCGGAAAAGCCTCTCTTTTCCTTCCTTCTTTCTACCTAGATACCATGCCTAGAATAGAAGAATCATACCTATTCCCTAGGCTATCCAATTGATCCTGACGTCAGGAACCCTGTGATTCTAACATTAGTATTAGATATTATAATATTATTAGAATTAGTATTATCTAAGGGGATTACTAATAAGAATACCTCTTAATTTAATTAGAATATTCCTATAGACTATAAGGGAGATATTAATACCTAGATTTAGGCATAAATTAATATAGAAAAGGCGTTTTTTAAAGGTATTATAAGAGCTTATAGTATTATAATAGTTATAGATAGCTTTAATCTAGTTATAATCTTATATAATAAGTAGGGCTCTCTAATAATAACTACTTAGTCTCTAGAGAATAAAAATTACTTAGTTTCTATAAGAATTACTATAGGCAGCTAGTAACGGCTGTCCTAAGCCACCGCAGCCACAGTTAGGGTGCTCTTTACACCAGGAGGGGTGCTCTTTAAATGGACCCCAAATTGATCGAGGCGAAATCCGGAAATTTCATCATTTCAGCAGCGTTTGTGGGCACTAAGCCACTCTATCACTCTGAATTTGAACCCTCCTGATTGCATCACATATATATGTCAAGGACCTTCTCAATCCCTTCTAGTAATGCATGCTCAAACTAAATCTCCTCGTATAGGGGTGATTGAGGTGTGCAGGAGGGTATTATCGACTGTAGAAACTCGACCATCGCGTTCAGAATCCCTCTGTCCCCTGAGATGGAGATGAGACGCAGCGAGTTTTTTTATTCCAGAACCGAAAAGGTCAAGAATTGATTTTCTATTTAATGAAAAAAAGAGGACTACTTCTAAGGGGGCTCATCTATCCAGGGACCACAGTGGCCAGGAAGCTGGGCAAGCCAAGGGAGTAAAGAATCTAGCACACAATTTGCCGGCCCAGGATCCTCCCATCTTGCCTAGGTACAACTGAACCGTCCGTCCGCCACGCGTTCAGGCACCTTGATTGTGAACCCAAGCGTGTCCCAAGTGGCACCATGGAACTGAATAGTCATTACTCCCGTGTCGTCGGTTCCGTTGGCAGGCGCCTTCGATATCTTCGGAAAGAAGTCGACATCTTTATCCGAATGACAGGATTTCCCACTGTGTAAATCGAAGTGGATGGCCCATTTGTCTCTCAGACCCACCGATTCGAACAACTGGCTGAGTGAAGGGGAATGTTCTCTATCAAGGTAACGAATATCTTTCGTTTGCGAAGTTTGGTTCGCGAAAACTGCGCCCCAATCAACGTATTGCTTCATCCTTGATATCTTACGTCCCCTGACTTCGTATCGGAGCGTAGGAAGGAACAGATCTTCTGCAGAGCGGTTGTCCAACGTGACGTTTAGCGTCACCCAGCGCATACTTCTAGGTTCCAAAGCTAGGCCGGAGACGGCTGCAGCAGCGGCCAGAACCGCCGTCAGAGAGTAGTGCATGTTCAATAATAACGCTCGTAATAGGTGATTGGGGCGGGTTCAACCTGTTGAAATCATGTCAGAAGGCCGCGTTGGCAGAGATGGTAGAGGGTCCCCAAAAAGGGGGGGGGAGAGGGGGGGAAGAACTAACAGGAATCAGGTTCGTCACGACGCTGTATTATGTATGGATAGATGACAAACAAAGTATACATTTCCAACTAAGTAGCGGATGGGGTTTGAAATGGCCAACTTTTGCGCGAGCGTACATAGATGGGCACCCCTTTATAAGTATGTAGGTGTTATGTCCACGAACCGACCCTTTTTCCTACGGACGATTCCTCTGAGAAGAAAAATATGGAGCTGAACCCATTTTCGATACTTTCCTGTACATATTATATCAGGGTCCAGAATGAAGCTGCATATCAGGGTCTAGAATGAACCTGAATGGGTCGTCAAGTAAGAACACCCAAGCCAACAAGAGCTTCGCGGTCTAGAGCTAAAGTCTCGAACGAGCTCTGTGGATATCTTTTCAGAAGAAGACAAAGCAAGCATTGAGCCAACGCCATTAATACAGATGGAATATCATCCACACACCTCCTAGTTCAGGCGGCTATCGGCCAGGAAACTAACTGGGTGAGTGGGAGAGAGGAGAGAGGAGAGCATAATTGGGCCTTCCGAAGAGGGAGCTCGCCTCCGCCAGCTCGACGAAATTTGCCAAAGACTCTTTCACTCATTGGTCGATTGATAGCTGGCGAGAGTGCAGTCCATATGTACACATACAAAGCCGCATCTGATGCCAAGGCGGAATCTTCCTGCGATAAAAATGTGTACATAGTGGGCATTTTCGTCGTCCGCACGAGTACGGAGTGTTGCAGTCGGCAAATGGTGGGTGGGAGCCGAGGCTGAGAAAGTGCCAAATTCGACGGGGCAGCCGCTTACAAATGTATATGCCTCTGCGACCTACGGAGTACATGTGTGTAGGTCTCCTTCGCATAACTTGGGCGCAGAGACTTCCTGAAGTCGAGCGGTTTTGCGCAAATAATACTCCTTATAGTCCCAGGAAAATGCACCTACATGTACATACTCCGTAATATGTATAAGAATAATACATGTACAAAGGTATTCTGTACCCCACTTAGTGCCACATCAAGCCACGGAAAGAGTCTGAAGGGTCTGTCATTGGCCTGCGGCCCATAGTCATGTATGTAAAATCAAACAGGGACTAGACTGTACGTACATGTATGCCAATGACTCTCAAAGCCCAGAGTGGGTTCGTTCCACATTGACTTTGAGTCCACGGCTGGGTGAATGCGAGTACCTAAACGCGCAGTACTCCGTAGTAAAAAATTCAAATGCGCAGTAGTAACCCCGCACTATGTAATGTAAGGAAAGGTACCTCCTCCGTTTTTACACGTTCCATACCACCTTACCTATAGTTTACTAACCGGCTCCTATATACACTACAACCCCTGAATTATTTTACAACTCTATTTGCCCCACATCAGGTTGCCTAATAACAGCTGCCCGCAGTTACGTTCCGCCTAGGGTAGGGTATTGTCAGGAGCGGGATAGCGATAGCATCAATGTTAGTAGCGCCTAGCGGGGCATAGAGCCGCGACCTAGCTGCGAGCTAGTTACGTGTAGACCGTGAGGTATTTAAGGAAGCTTTCCCTACTTATAAGGGGAAAGGCTAGAGATTAAACCTTTTAAGCACCTACCCCTAACTAGTAGTTTAATAGCTATAACTCTTTAATCTAACCTTTACTCTATTATTTATCCCTAAGCTAAAAGCCTTAATAAATTAATCTCTCTTCCCTTTAGGGTAATAGACTATTAGTTAGATTAAGATATTAGGAATTCACTACATAATAACCTAATTAGGTGGTAGCCATAATAACGCAGCAAATAAGTAAGAAGATGCTGCACCTACAAACCTATCCGGAGTGGTCCGACAATCCCTATTGGGTGACCGACCAAGCGGAACACTTATAGATGACGAGGAGGCGTCACTGAACCGACGCCTCGAAGCGTGTTACAAGGGGGATACGTAGGGTATAAACGGTATATTATTTCCTAGTAAATTACTTATAATTTAAGGTACCTAGCCCCTATCTGCCCTACCCCTATTTAACGCCTAATTGGCTCGCTATCCCCTGTCATGTATCTTTGTAAAATAATTCAGGGGTTGTAGTGTATAGCGGCAAATTAAGATCTTTAACCCTTAGTGCTGCCTTCCCGCTACCAGGACTACAGTAGCTATAATAAAGGGATTTAAAGAGGCTAAAAAACGCGTTAAAAACCAGAGGAGGTACCTTCCCTTACATTACAGGGCGCGGGGGTACTCCTTCTGTTTTGGGCCTAGTCACTACTGCGCATTTGGTTTTTCACTACTGCGCGTTTAGGTACTCGGTTAATGCAGGTGCCACCTTGGAATGGGAGAACTCACTTGCTCACAGACAAAAAAGAAAAAAAAGAAAAAAACACGCACAAAACAAGCACCAATGTTCTTGGCATAACTTATAATCCGTCGATTTCAGTCATCCATTAACTTCCGCTGCCGAGTCTGCCAAACTCTGCATCCATCGCTGTATCGTCTCTCCACTGCCTACGGCTTTCGGAGAAATACATTTACACCATCTATGAGAAGGAGTAAAGATGAAACAAGATTGAGAAATCGAGTAAAGAACAAAGTTCGCCGACCGATTGAACCATAAATATGCTGTTCAATCGCAAAACGCCATGCTATGCCACGCCATGCCAACCCGTCATTCTAGCGTCCTTGCGTCGTCGTATGCCCTTGTTGAGCACAAGAAAAGAAAAGATAAAATAAGAGCAGCCATCGGTACAACTACCTCTAGGCCGTGCAATGTCCTGTCCTCCTACGAGATGAGGAGAGCTGCATGTAGGGAAGCGAAAACCGGGGACTGCGGAGCGCTATCTTGACGAGCCGAGCCCCCCCCCCTTCCCCCAAGTTCGACACAGTTCGTCAGCTGTATACAAAGAGAGTCCGCGGCCGCTGGATTGGCGACTGGACAGAGCCAGTGTGCTAGAAAGGCCTTGGATCACTACCAGGGCCGATTCCTGCTCGGCCGAAGTGCAGATAATTCTGTATCAACTGGCTGTCGTGTTTGGTCCTCCATAGTGGACAAAGATGATGCGTGGACAGTTCCTGATAAAGTAGGCGTGGAAATAACAGAGCGAAACTGAGCTCGTGATTGTAATGGATTCGGTATGCTCCGTTCTCGCAGCGACGAGCCATTGACAACTACCGGGGCCATAGGATCAGTGGGCCGTGGTGTTCTAGATGATGCCGCCTGCCCGCGCCTCTCATTCATGCCGTTGAGCTGTGCACTTGTTTCACTCATGACGAGTCTGGGTTGCAGACGATGCTGGGGCGGCGGTGCGGACCCTGCAACTGCCGTTTGGACACCCCAAGAGCCCCCTTCCCGCGGCCCAAGGTCCTCCTGGCTAGGAGGGGCGTCGGAAGCCGATCGAGAGTGCATGGCTCCGACACCAGCAAATCGAGCCTCCCCGGGTACTGGACCACTGCGGCGTTGTCGGGTCCTGCGTTGATCTTGAGTGGCGGCATCATCCGGTGGTGGGCGGCGCTCCCTGTTTCGAACCGCTCGATTGAATAGTTCCTGGAATTCAGTTTCCGTTATTGGTCTAGCGGCTAGCCTGGCAATCACCTCATCGGAAAGCCTGATAAATCCAAATCAGTCTTCGCTTGGCAAATAACAGTAAGCTTTTTCGCGACTCACCCAGCTGGCAACGGAAGCCCTCGCATCCGCATCATGTTGATAAATGTTGTTGCTGATCCGTACGAATGCTTCGGTTCTGCCTGTAATTTACTTCGACAATAGGGGCAGCTATCTGAGTCCTCGAGCCATTTCTTTATACAGTGGTCTCCAAAGACATGCTTGCAAGGCGGCAGTCGTAGAGGCGCCTCGTTGACACCCTCGGGGCTTTCAACGCCATAGTCGTTGTAACAAATGACACACGCTACCGATGAACCATGAGTTTCCCATCATTCCCGAAGCATTCGTACAATGATATCCCACACGACGTACCTTTTTCGTTCTCTGGCAAGGAAGAGATTTCCACACTTTCCAGAGATTGTACTGCCGCTCTGGATGCCACCAACTTGCTTGACATGGTGCCACGAAACATTTGCATTTGGCGTGCAACCACGTCATCCGTAAGACTGACTCGGCGATGAGGCCTCGGCAATAATGGTGTTGGGATCTCGCCCGAAGGATCCTGACCCGCTTCATCCTGTGTCCGAGAAAGGTCAGGCCCGGATTGACGAGAACTCATAGATCGTCGAGATCGAGAGTAAGCCTGTCGGCGGGGGTCAGAAGCCGGGGTTGCGAGACTAGTCGAGTCTCTATGTTCGAAAAGGGCAACAGCTATGGTCATAAGTCATTGTATTAGTCGCCTTGAATCAAGTAAGAAAAGAGAGAGAAAAGAGAAAGATATTATGTTTTGCGTCATGTTTTAAATCAAGGTGTAGGCAAACCCCGTCATCAAAACCCAAACCTAATGCGAACAAGAAGAAAAGCGCGAGAAAAGTATATTCATCATAGGGTATTAGACGACAGAATATTTGGCAAAAGTAAAATCAATTTACGGATGATGCGTTCGGTGTCAAGGTTTACTACTTACATGACTGAGGCCGCTGGGTCCTTTGCGAGCTTGTTAATGGTACCTGCGTTGAGTGGTGGGCTGAGATTGGGGAGAGCGGGTAAGGAAGCGTTGTACTTGATGACGAAGCATCCGCAGGTTCAGGGACGTTTGCTAGGCGCCCAGAAGACGGGAATAAAGAGGGATTCGTCGACAGAGAATCCGAGGTCACACCCGGTGATGCCCAATCAGCTGCGACAGGCGGCTGCAGAGCCAAACCTCGTGTGCTGAAATAATTGATATTTCCCAGCTCATTCTCTGATATTGAACCTGAAGTCGCATTCATGACAGAATTGGTTCCTGGCACAGAGTCCATGACGCCCGACATCGGCTGTAAATTCGAAGCCCAAAAGATCGAGGCTGCAGGACGTCCGACAACCGAGTCTGGGTTCTGTAATGCGCGAAGGCTACGGTCTGGGTGAGGTAGAGCGCTATGCTGACCGGCTTGTGTAGCTTGGGCAGGTCCCGGGTGTGTCGAGGCCTGTTGGAAACTATGTTGATGAAAATACAAGGGTCCCAGCGGCAACGATTGAGCATGCCACGGCGACATAGGCGATGTGTGGGGATGAACCATCCAAGGACCTGGCGAGTCTTGTATCAATGAAACGCCGTTCGAAGGTAGTCTCCGAGGGTTGTTCGGGAGGAGATTCGTTTGATCCATCTTGAGCCGGTATTGTCGCTGGACCTCCCTTTCCAAACGACGCTATCGGTCGTCGGCAAATGTTCAACGAGGTCGAAAAGTGGCGTGGACTCACGGCCACCAATATTGACAGAGGCTGGAGCGAGAGGAGAGAAGCCCACACGCTTTGTGACTGGGGAACCAGGTGGTCTCGAGGTGAAATGATGTAGCAATATCTGGACTAGCTGTGTTGAAAGAACAATGTTGATGCTTGTTTTTCTTGATCGCTGGCTCCTTTCTTCCTATTCTTCCTATTCTTCTTCTTCTTCTTCTTCTTCTTTCT
The DNA here is from genome assembly GCA_000309355.1 of Epichloe gansuensis var. inebrians E818. Taxonomy (NCBI): domain Eukaryota; kingdom Fungi; phylum Ascomycota; class Sordariomycetes; order Hypocreales; family Clavicipitaceae; genus Epichloe; species Epichloe inebrians. The sequence continues at coordinate 10,808 of AMDK01000619.1, forward strand.
CTTCTTCAGGGTTATCTGCTGACTTGTAACGCTATCCGTGCTGTTTTGCTAGACTGATTTGAGAACTTGGATGCGGCGTGGCAGGCATCAAGCCGAGCTAGCTAGCAATGATGCAATAAGGAGCCAAAAGACAAAGGGGCGATGAGAGCGGGGACTGATAGAATCGACGCCTAGGTGTCTGGTCTGCTATATGGCGATAGATCACGAGAAAGCGAGAAAGTCGGGGCTGCAACTATGGGTGGCGAGCGAGCTTGGACGAGAACGGAAATGGTGTACAGAGGAGGCATGCGATGAGGAGGATGGTTGAGAAGGACGCAGTATTCGAGGCCCAAGGAGGCAGGCGCGATACGATAAATGTGACGAGGGACAGTGCTTTAAACCCGATATTAAGAAGGCCAAAGCCGGAACGAGTTTTATGCTTCAGGCTTGTCAGGGCTCAAACGTATGAGCGTGGGTTGAATCAACCACGGGCAGGAGCGTCCCATCCGATATGCGGTATCCGGTCGTTGTAATCGTAACGTTGGGTCAGGCGCTCGTCACGAATGCGAATGTTGGACTCGTACACCTCTGCTGTGCGGGAGCTACAACGAGAGCTGACTGACTGGTCAGAGCAATCCACCAAGGATGGTGATCTGTTCATCGGCCCGAGTTTTGAGAGGTGAACAAACGATAAGATCAACCAAGCTCAAAGCCCACCTGAAAAGAGAGGAAGGGGCAGAAGGAAGATAACAGAGATGGGAAGCTGGGGTTAAAGGACGAGGCCGAAAGCTGTGAGTGAGCATCAGGCCCAGAAGCTTGACAATAGCCAACCACTTGTGGAGACGAGTCGGTCTCGTCGGATGACCATGGGGCACGAGCGAAGCAAGCAAGGGCAAGAGCTTTATTTGCCAGTACTACTCCGTAATCCGAAGAAGCGTTTGACGAACGCGGGACACATCAGAGCTTGAGACTAGAAGGTGAAAGAGGCGGCCTAATGCGGCTGGACATGCGGAGCTGCGCACAAGTACAAACACCACAGCTCAAGGGACGGCACGGACACAGAGAGAGGAAGTAGGAGGAGCGAAACGGAAACAGAGCTCGGTGGGCTTGGCTTTTTTTTTTTCCCTTGTCGGAGAGTGCGTGCGCGTGTGTGAGAAGAAGGACCTCCCAACTTGTTGGGAAGAGAGGGAAGAAGGGCGGCATCTGGAGCAAAAGGACCTGACGGCGAAACCAAAGGCGGGAATGGTGATTCAGGCCCAGGCCATCCATGTGGGCAGCCAAAGGACTAATAGTAAAGGAGGAGGAGACGACCAGGCATGAAGCCGACGCCAGCCCACTGAGTGTGAGAGTGTCAGAAGATCAAGTAATATTGACGAGGCACCATCCAGCCGAGCTGGGAAGCTGGATGGGCCGGCCACACACGAGAGTGACGGACGGGGAGGCAAGGCCAGGAAGCTAGCAAGCAGACTGGCGACTGGCAGACCAGGAGGAGGAGACAGAAGACATACATACATACATACATACATAATATTACTGTGTGTGGCTAACTTGTGTGAGAGGAGGGGTGGGCACATTGGAGGAGGGGGCAAGGCGAGGCGGAGCAGCATGGATGCAATTGTGTCCGGTAACAGGTATGTGAGATTGGCAGCATGTCGCACTGGGAGACGGATTGTTGGAACTTTGTTGGAACTTGTTGGCGGTCGTTGATGAATCGAGCGAGCCGACGGACGGCTTGACGATGGGCTGCTGACTGGATGGATGGCACGCACTCGCAAAGGGGTGGCGTGAATAAAACAAAATATTTCGTAAAGCTCCATACTCGTCATGCTTATACTAGCAATGCGTTTGGACCGACCGGTCTGTCTGGCGTGGTCTGGTCTGGTCTGGCCCGGCGTCAACAAAAAAAAGGTGGGAAAGCAGGAAGGAGACACCTGAATTCAATCACTTCCACCTTCCTCCCACAATACAGTACATGTACGGATTACGTATGGCGCTGATTGTCATGCAATCTGGCTTGGCTTGTGTTCTGGGAGGCCGACGCATGCCAGCCACCTTGAGTCGATTTTGCACAAATTTTATGTATTACGGCTCCAAGTTCCGTCTGACAAGGTAAGCCGCCTGGAAATCTTCATCCCGGAATTATATGGAGGTAAGCACATACATACATACTCCGTGCATGACCGACTCGCAAGTGACATGCGACACACTTATTAGCCGAGACGAGACGATGGGGCGCCCCTCCAGCAGAGGGGGAAGAAAAAGAGAAGGGCAGGCAAGGGAAGGGAAGGCAAGGGAAGGGAAGGGAAAGGATGGACTCCATGATGGGAAGAGGGGGTAGGCATAATATGGATGGAGCATAGAGCATGGCTTGTTGGTATAACATGCTGGGTTTGTACTCGAATTGGACGGAGCTTGGACTTGTTGTCTCTGACTGACTTCATATTATTAATTAATACTCCACCACCGGAAAAAGGTTGACGTGCAAGGTGACAGAGAGATGATGAGGGGTTGTTAGAACGAGGGGCAAATGAACGAATGCTTTGCTTACTGGGCATAATACTGGGCATAAGCCGCACGGTATGTACATGGAGGGTTTAGTTTTCCCTGATCCATATTGACCAGAGTTAATTTTCGCAACTTGGAGCCATGGCGCAGAGGGCATCAACGGCGACGCATCAAAGAGGAGAGAAGGCGGGTCGAAACAAGCCATCAATCAGATGTTACAAGGAAGAGGAGATGAAAGGACAATGAGACAGCAATGGCGCCGACTGGCAGACGACAACAACCGAGCATAAGAGGGAAAGAAAAAAAAAAACTTAACAAAGGGCAAAAACCAATGCGAGAAGGGGAAACATGACGAGCAGACCAACACGGCGTGGCGTGGCATGGCACGGCATCAACCAGACATGATATCTGTGACTTTTGAAACTGACTGACTGGTTCGAATGAGCTGGGCTGGACTCGACTCGTCCCGACTTATTAACATCATGTATGTGGCATGCACTCACCTGAACATGACTGACACTTGATATGTACAGTACGGAGTATAATGTACATAATACAAGACCATTTATTTATTGCATACATATATTGGATGGGTTGACCTTTCCCCTATCGAATTGATAGATAAAGTATTAAGGCGACGCTTGCTTCTCGCAGTTTTTCGCAGTAATTCGCAGTAACTCGCAGTAACTCACAGTAACTCGTCGCCAAGCTCCGTCCGACGCACTTATTTTATTTAGCGCACGCAACAAGCCCGATTATTACTGTGCGCTTTCGGCGTAGACGCGGCAGACTGGTTACATGTACGGTTAGCTGGGGCGACTACCAGGTTTGGATCAGAAGAAGCCGATGCTCCATTATTATTTTATTCACGAATCACGAGTGCGACTGCGGCCATCTTGACCAATTCTGGCGAACTGGCGCGGGTGAGAGTATCTATGTAAGGTTCAACCGCTGGTGACCTCATTGACGTGGTCAAGAGTCATGTTGCTGGTAACTAATAAATGTAGTAGCTGCTGGCCAGCGGTCGAATCCAACTCGGAGCAATGAGAATTGCTGATTGTGAGTCGTCGCACTGCATCGGAGTCTAGCCGTGCTTCATGACGGTCTCATTCGTCTTTTTGACTTTATCGAGTCTGGCTGCGCCGTCCCCACATTGTCTGAGAACAGCCATAATATCTATTAGGAGAACAACAAGGCAAGAAAAAGCACTCGAGGCCATGCCCAGTTTTCTCGGACCCCAGAACTAATAAATCATGTTGCTCGTGGTCACTGGTGAGAACAGGGCGGAAAGTATCGCCAGGGAAAGACGACCGAGGGGCAGAACACGAGAAGCGTTGTGCATACCCACAAGTTTACATAATTTTACTTATACAGTACGGATTAACTCGCCAGGGCATGCCCCTCGGCCTTGGGCAATTTCTTCCACCATTTGTTGGCCCGAAGCCCCTGGCATTCATTTACTTACTCCTGAGGTGGGAAGTTTCCCTTGTTGTTCTCCGTATTTATTATAGCTTCCCCCCCCCTTTTTTTTCGTTTTAAAACAGGTCACTAACTCGCAATTTCGGCAGAATGGCCGTTGATGGCTCGCAGCCCGTGGCCACCAGCGCCTTCGTCTTCATCTTCATCTTCATCTTCATCTTCGGCTCATCTACTTCCTATAGGCTCCGGGGCTAGTTGCGTCGTTGAACTCCCATTGATAAGGCGTGTGAAGTACTCCGTACCGTACATACATAATATCCTCTGGCCCGAGGAGCCAAGCACATTCGGTGAGTAACCCAGGGTCCCGTCATTCCATTTCGAAAAGGGCCAAGCGCCCAGCAAATTCCAGGCAAGACTCATTCTATCTAATCTACATGACGTGTTCGGAGGCCGTGAAGTGCCTGCCTCTCTGTCTGCGTGGGTTTTACTTTTTTTCCAATTTCCCAATTTTCCTTTTTCCTTTTGTAACAACTCTCTGCCGCCGTGTTGCTTTTTCGTCCAGCTGAGCTAAGCCACTTTGCCACTCGTTCGGCCCCGTGTCACCGGCCCATGTGAATGTATGTGCCATGCTCGTGATGCGGTTCGGTTCAAGGGACCAGGGCAAGGGCCATCATGGAGGCTTTCGCGTAATACACATACAAAAGCAGGTTGGAAACGACATGTGCTCTTGTTTGTACTCCGCACGTAATGTACATAAGTTGATACCTACCAAATGCCGTCTCCGCTCGCCGCATTCCCACCCTTCCTCCCACCTCGCCATCAATTCCGTCTTCTCGACACCGGACCAGCATGGCACGCATCTCCTTTAAAAGGACGGACAAGTTGGAGTAGGCGACCTCGGGGCAAGTTAGCTGCTTTTCGCAATAATTAGTAAAGCCCCTCAACTCATCTTCATTCACCGCCATCACACACGCATCAGCTATTCACGCATCCACTTCGACCATGGTTTTGAAATTGCTTTGTCCGCTTGCTGTTTTTTTCAATGCCTCATGAGTCATTCATTTGCATCCATCGGTTCTGCCCACGGAAAACAGCAGGGCTCTCTCGCGGCCACACAAAGTTCACAACTCGGTACGCACTACTCCACAAAGCAGGAAATCAGTGGCAACAAACAACAGCCCTGGTATGTCGCGACGACCGACACCTTCCTTATCCAAGGGCTCGCAGAATGTTGGCCATCTTTACTTTTTTTTTTT
>AMDK01000620.1:0-15956 GCA_000309355.1 Epichloe gansuensis var. inebrians E818
AAATCCCTAGCTAGCCAGCTGCCATCCTTTTTGCGAAATCGGGACAATCTGATAGGAGCTGCCGTGGGTGAAGCTTGGTGAAGAAAGAAGCAAGCCCCTTACCAAGAGCGCCGGATGCCCATCTGCGCCGGTCTGCAGGCGTTCCGATTTGCCTTTGCCACCTTGTCCATAGTACATTTGTACTTGGTCTCATAGTCTTTGAAGGCAGGTGGTGGCTGGATCCCCTCGGGCCCTTGTCGGGGTGCTATTAGGGGAGAACCAGAAGATAGGGGGAGGAGGAGGAGGAGGAGGAGGAGAAGAATCCAGTTGCTCAGCATGGTTGGAAGTCCAGAATAGGAAACGAAAAAAAAAAGCAGTCTTTTCCAGACGTCTCTGGTTCGGTTCACACGCCCAAAACCCTCTGTCTCTCGGGGTGTTTGCGAATTTGGCTTCAGCTGGTGAGTGACAAGAATAAACAACTTGCGTTTTTTTTTTGGTTCTTGGTTCTTGGTTCTTTTTTCGTAACAGGGCACGGGCAAACTCGCTCTATATAATAGTTTCTGCCCATGGTTAAATTCTGCCATGCCCCCTAAAAATAACTCTCTTCCTATGATCGTGTGCTGACTAGTGTCAGGACGCCGAGAGCCCCGTGAAATAGGCAGGACGGAATAGCTCGGTAATAGTACTACTGCTCATGGCTGGCTGGCTCGCGATTGAACTATGTACATGTACTTACGCGTTACCCCGGACACCCGTTCGTGTCTTTCGGAAATCACGGAGTACCGGTAGTCACGAGAGTGGATCCGGAGTTCGGATGTTGTAGGTTTAGGGGTCACAGCAACTTACTAATAATAAATCTCGGCTCTAGCAAAGTTCGTCTCGTGTCAGGGTGGAGCCTCTGGATTCCCAATAAGGTAGGCGGTAAAAAATTGCTATATATATATACTAAGCATTTCTGAGACAATAGTTTTCAGTCAGTTAGGAATTCAAGCAAGTCAAGGGGCTATGGAGGCTATGAGTAGTATATACCTTATAATACAGTAGGCATATACTCCGTAGGAAGCATATGCCCAGCCTAGTAATATAATTTATACAGTATGCCTGCCATATGCCATCCATATGCCATTCTGCCAGAACCGGTCAAAAGGCTCTCCTCCACCCTAGTCCCTGGACACGAGACGAACTTTGCTAATAGAGCCGAGATTTACTGTACATGTATGCCCGTAGGTTTGCAGCTATGCATAAAAAGCTATAAATAGAGAAGAATATTAATAGTCAAGATAGTACCACCCACCCTTCTATTTATTCATTTTTATACCGCACTTGAATGAAACCCACACTGTCTCATTTTCGAACTTCTCAAGTACAAGCCCTCCCCTGGTCCTCTTCTTTCACACCTCTCCCCATGGGTTGCGAAGCCCGAGCATATTCATGTCAGGAAGAAAACATGTTCGACAGGCCCGTCGACTTTTTTTTTTTCTCACATTTCGGCCGAGCGTTGCCTCGGAGCTGTCTGTACCCACCACTTGACGCGTCGGGCTACATGTACATCCCCAATATCCCACGCCCTGATATAACTGAGCAACTTTCCTGTCCAAACAAGGCGGCTGGATACCCTTCAAATATTTACCTCCCTTAATCAAGCATGTCGACTGATCTTTGCACACCCGTCTAGATGTAGAGATTGTGCGTCGACGAGGAAAAAAATACCATTCTTGAAGCGAACACAGCATCGTCCCACCTGCGAGAGCTCTCGTTTGCTCATCGGGAATTGTCGCGCAACGCATTTTCCAGGCTCGGTTTCTGGTTGAATTTGCTGGAACTAGTGAACAAACTTGGAGATTCTCTGTTCGAAGGGGCCGGTTTTTTTTTTGGGGGGGGGGGGGGGGGTGCTTCGGGGCATGATTCTTGCCCAGGTACATACGCAACTCGTGGCGCCGTTTCAGAGCATCTCGGACAATTTCCGAGTTCAACTTGCTAGGGTCGTTTTCAGACCTGATTGAGACAGTTAGTTGCTCTGACAGTCCATCGAGTACATGTGACATGCGGCTCTGTCGAGGTGTTTCGAGGAGCAGAACTGTCATTGGCTTCTGCTTGGACGGCCGCTGAGCGCATGGTGGTGCGATTCTTTGGTTCGCAACATCATGGCCATTTGCCCTGCATCATTCAGTTGAGGTACGAGAAAAGTTGAAGAAGCCGAAACAGCTGTTGATCCCGATCCTTTCACCAATCCGATGCATTGGCCGCAGTGACTACAGGGGAAATCAGATCCTAAGGATGGTTTGGGTGAGTGCGAGTGCTTCGTGTGCGCTCTTCGTTCGGCATTGACCTACCCTACATCTCTACATGGGAAATCGTCAACCCAGCTCAGCTGATCAATGTGCCATGTGCGCTCTGTAATACGGGCAATGAGTCGCGCTCGTCTAAAAATCACGCAAAATTGCCCAGCCCCCTCAATAGTTTTTTTTTATGGGCTACTCCACAGGAGCACGTATCATGTACATATTACTTTATAGCATAAGTATGAGGAATTATCACCATGTGGGCTTTGCAATGAAGAATCTGATTCTGATCGCGCAACACTTACTAGTAAGTTACTACACACAGTAATGCTATACCCTCGAGGCAGGGATGTTGACTGATCGAATGATGGAATGGGGATTGAATGCTCGAAATGCGAGCATTGCGAAACTTTACGGGTCCGCTTACGATTATCCGCTCCACTTGTCCAGACAATTTTTTCTACAAATCAAAGCCTTTTCTATGTACATGTAGGATACAGTACGGGGTGTCAGGGGTGTCGAGGCCATGTATTATTATTTATTGTACATATGTATTATGGGCTGGGTGTCCACAACCCGTCGTGTCCCTTTTTGCAGGCGCCAGGCTCATGTGGGTGTGAATTGCATTCAACGGTGAATTGTCGCGCTGTGGAGTAGTCTTGTTTAGTCTTCATGTATGTACTCGGTGAGACCAGGGAAAGCCTTTGCCTCATATCGTGCTGGCTGGGGGTCTTCTCGTTTGATAATAAGCATGCACGCTCTTGTACTCCGTACTCCGGTATCATTATGCGACAGGCGACGTTGGACAAGCGGCAAGAATGCTACTGTACGCGCGAGCTGCCAATTTCGGCCTCCTTGTTCGTTCTTCATGTTTCGCCACCTGAAATCGACAATGACGCATGCGGGCAAATCTACTCTGAGGGCAGTCGCAAGAAGACGACGGGCCGGGCATCATTGGAACCCATTCGTTCGCCAAGGTGTTGTGCGCCTTTTTCACCTCCAGCTTGCTGGCCGCCAGTTGCGGCCGCTGTTTCAAACCACCCGCGCCGACGCTGCGGAACACCAAGGCCCAATGCATCGGCATTCGACCCCTCCTTGAGAGACCGGAGACCGTGGCGGTTCATGGACTCTTCATGCGAAAGCGTCTGGTGATTCTTCTCGTTTCGTGAATCTTGGCATCGAATGACATTCCTGCTGGGCCGGGCTAGCTGGCCGGGCATGCCTTGTGACATTGTGCTTCTTGTTCAGACTGCATCTCACATCCCCTCCTCCTGGAACACTTCCAACCCCGGCTGAAAGGAAGGGCAGACCCGCCCCCGGCTATGAGGAGCCGACCAACAAGTGAACAAGTATTAACACGGAGTAATAGCACAGATGGTGACCTTTCCGGCTCCACGCCCAGGACTTTGTTGGTGGTCCAGGCATTGCAGATTGGTTGCACACAGAAGATGTGACGGGCATGCTTTCTGTGCCCGGTTCCCCAACTTCTCCGTGATATATCCTTCAGCCTAACCTCAGGGTTGCGTTACGATAATTTAGCATCTGACGAGCTCCGAATGTGACAAGCTTGAAGATCCGAGGCAAATAGACGGGCGCCTCGTGAAGAGATGCCGCCGTCTCCCAAGTCTATGATTCCGAAACCCATTCGTGGTATTGTATATTATCGCGCGCACCAAGTCATGGCGTTGGACAGGGCCATGTGGACGCAACAATTCTTGTGCCAAAACCCCAGTTGATAGTTGCCCTTGTAATTATTAGTTAAGCGGACCCAGAGTTGCATAACAGTCCGAAATGTGGGGAGTCGCATTTCGATCAATTGATGATCTACGGAGAACGCATTTCGGCTTGCTCTTTTCTTCTTTGTTCTCTTTTCCTGGTGCCGGGTGGCCCCGCAAACAGGGCCAGACGAGGAGATCCGAGTGGCACGAGGCGTCGTCAAGCGAGTGCATTTTCAAACAATGTGCGTGGCGTTGAAGGAACAAAGGGACGGGACAAAGCAAAGATCAGTGCAGGCAGGGCCGCCACAGACGTAAATGGGCATGAAGTCATCCGCTTGGTGCGTGTAATTGACGGCTGAGATGGCTGAGATGGCTGTGACAGCATTTCTGTCCCCGTGTCTCAATAATATCGTTCTGCATCCCTACACAGAGAGGGACTAAAATTTTCTCAGATTTGAATTACGGCCCAAAGAGGAAGCCGGCGTGCATAACCCTCGGAAAAAAGTGCTCTTTACTCTTTACTGCAGGAGAAGAGAGATGAGGGGCGGTTTCAGGGGGCGGTCTCGGTGCTTATTAGTGGGGGCCTGTGCAATCCGGCTTCGCGGTTGGTCGACTTGATCGCAGACTGGGAAGGGGTAGTTTAGATTAATGTGGGTGAGGGAGAGCAGGAAGGGGCAACAGAGGAAGACGGCGGGGGTCGAGTGCACGAGCATGGCGCAACTGACTTGGGGCATTCAACCTTTCTTTCGCAAAAGGATACATCCCGGACCAACCACCACTTGATCGACAGCCTCGAGACGTGGACCCTGCACAGATATGCTCCGTATTATGATCCGAAGGCCATTATATGTTATTGCCACCAATTTCTTATTCGTTATTCCGTATTTGCTCAATTTTCCGTCCGAGATGGCGAGCACCTCACTTTTCTTTTCGTCCCATCTACCGAGTACAGAGTACTCTTTACTCTTGACGAATTTTCTTTCTTCTCCTAGGTGCGAAATTAAGGGAGATGGATGGGTCCACGTTGTTTGGAAGCAAGTGGAACTGAGACCGATGGAAGTTTTCAACATGTCGTTTGGGCTGGAGTCCATCCACGAGCGAAATGTGAGCCGTGGTAGTTGTAGAAGTTGGCGCAGCTACGTTTTTTTTAATCTATTCATTGCGTTCCTTGTTAGGGATCCAAACGGAACAATAAGCGAGCGAGTAACTGGTCTGGTGTTGTATGTATGTATGTACGTACGGGGGATTGCGGACCGGACACTGAACTCAGGCTGTCCAGAGCGCCACTACGTTCACCCCCCAAAACAGCGTTTGTTAAACACGCAGCGGGCCCTCGCGCGCCGAAGCGCCAGGGGTATTACAGCGGTTCCGTGGGCAACAACTTGGGATTGCCCCTGCAATCGAGCAAGTCGATTCATCTGGACAAAGGTGGGGGGGAGAGCGGGGGCGATGATCCATCCAACATCCGATCTGCCTGCCTGTGCATTGTCGGGTTACCTGTCATTGAGAATATGCTCATTTGCTTTCGAGTCTGTGTTGAATCATTGAATCATTGAATCATTGAATCATTGTGCTAGGAGTCAGTCTGTTGATAGACAGTGATAAGGCGCAGGATGCTTGTCAACAAAGACTGGCTGCTGAACAGGATTGGATGCTGGCACCGCAAGTTCCAAGGGTCAGACTAGTAGTAGCTCCAAGGCGGTGGCCGTGGGCAATGAAGTCGGTCTTGCCACAAGTTGCCCAGCAATTCATTGGTGTCTTGCCATTCCCTTGTTGGCACTGGCACTCACTCAAGCCTCCAGCCTCCAGCCTCCAACTCCAACTCCAACTTTTATGTACACTCCGTACTCCGTATTACAACTCATCCATGTCATCCATGTCATGCCATCCGTGCCTGCATGCCATGCCTCCCCTCCCCTGCTGTTGGCCGGGCACACCCTGGCCGGACCCGGGCCTCGGTATGGAGCAAGCAGCTGGCTGCAGGTCACGTGCAGGTGCACGCACAACACAGGTGACACAGCAGCTGGCTCGCAGATTGGCACAACTAACTAACTGGCAGGAAGGATCTCCATCCGTCCCTTCCTTATTTACATCGGTCGGCTGCGCCGTCTTGTATTTTGTTTCTCTTGGTCCACACTTTTCATCTTACCACTCTCCCTCCCCCAAAGCAAAAGACCTGGATTGTCGAACTGCCTTGACGGCATTGCTGCTTTTCTCTTCCAACCACACTCCTTCGATCCTTCGATCTCGTCTTCGCAATCCGCCCCCTCGTGTGTCCTCAACGGCACTTTACGCTCCTTGCGACCTTTCATTCTTTTCGTTCTATCGGGCTTATTACCCTTTTGCCGTTGTCTATTCGATTCAAGGTCCCTCTGGTCGGGGTATCCGTTTAACTGTCCTTCTCTGAAGTTCTCACTACTACTACCGCCTCCGTCTATCAACTCTCGAGTCGTGTTTGACCGCCGTTCGAATTCGAAACGCCGAGATATCAGCTGAAGACCATCTGACAACAAAAAACCAACAGCAGTGTTGCACAGCTGGTTCTGGAGCAGACAGACTTACTTTGCGAAAAACACCCGCGAATCTACAACGGTTCGCAAACACACCACGACTTTGAATAACTTCTTCATACCCAGGTACGGCGAGGCTTTTGTACTTGAATACCCTTTCGCATGATTTTGCTTGGCTGCTGGGTCGTGCTTTTATGGATGTCACTCTATATAAGAACCAGACATTGGAGCTTCGCGCACCACTTTCTGGGATGGGATAAGTGATCGCCCACAGAAAACAGCTGGCTGTCAAACAATATCCCGAATCCCACGGATGAACTTGGTGGTGTGCAGACACGTCCAAAAACAGCAAGTTTGGTTGTCAGGTCCCCAGGCACCGTGTTCAAACTTGAATTCATTGTTTCGCCATGCATTCCCCCCCCCCAACCCCCAACCCCCAACACGCTCAACATTCCAGAACCCTCAACCACCAGCCACCTCGGCTCCGCAATCCAGAGGTTCCAGCGCGCGACAAGAAAGCAGTTGTTTGCATTCTCTGTTTCTGTGCTTGTATGCACGCGCACTGCGAATGTTGCCGGGCGACGTTATTGCCGCGTGACAGGTGCACTTGAAACCCTGTTTCGTCATTGTTCTTCACGGGATGCTGTCGCCGAATGCGGGCAAGCCAACTTACACATTCTCTCTGGCTCTTTTTATATAAACCCGAATATCGTTCATTCTCAACATGCTGCTAACTCGTATACAGGTCGTTATCGCTGTTCAAAATGAAGTCATCATTGTTCCTTGTCGCCACCAGCGCCTTGCTGGCCTTGGCTGGTCCTCTGAGAAAGCGCGCAGAGGTCATCGATTGGGTTATAGAGGTTTACACTGTCACTGTCTATGTCGATGATGATGGTAGCGCGCCCACTCCTACTGCCACCTTTGTCGAAGGTTCCAAGAACACTCCTCCTCCAGCTGTCGTTATGCCAGAGCTTCCCCCCAAAGTCGAGAACAACGTCGTCAATGCCCCAGCTACTACTCAACCGCCGCCGCCACCTGCTCCTAAGCCCGAGGCTGAGGCCCCTGTGGTCAAGACCCCTGTGGCTAAAATTTCTGAAGTAAAGGCTCCTGTGGTCAAGGCCCCTGTGGCTAAAATTCCTGAAGTAAAGGCTCCTGAATCCAAGGCTCCCGTGGACAAGACCCCTGAAGTCAAAGTTCCCCCAGTCAAGGTTCCCCAGGTCAAGGTCCCCGAGGTGAAGGCAGAGGCCCCCAAAAACCCTCAAGCTCCTGCACCTCTCACCACCAACAACCTGAATGACTATCAGAAGACTGTGATTGACTCGCACGACCTCCATCGTCGGAATCACTCTGCCCCCGGCCTGGAGTGGGACGATATCCTCGCCAAGTACGCTGCCAACACGGCCAATGGCTGTGTCTTCAAGCACGATATGTAAGTTCTATTGGGCACACACAATGAGTGGGAATTTTCGGATGGTAATGACATACGCTGACTCGTCGATTAGGAATCAGGGCAGCGGTGGGTATGGTCAGAATCTTGCTAGCCAGGGCTCCAGCGGCGACATTGACAACTTGAAGGTCAAGTCAGCAGCCCAAGCTATAACTGACCAGTGGTACAACGGAGAAGTCAACAACTACACCCCCTTCTACGGCATGCCCAACCCCAACGTTCTTCTGGGCGATATTGGCCACTTCTCCCAACTTGTTTGGAAGGGTACTCAAAAAGTTGGTTGTGCCACTGTCAAGTGCCCCGCCGGTAGCATATTCGGCATGCCTTCTTGGTACACCGTCTGCAACTACCAGCCTGCTGGTAAGAGTTTCCGATGACCCAAAGTCTCCAACCTCGTACCATGTACTGACATTTCGTGCACAGGCAACTTCGCTGGCGAGTATGGTAAGAATGTTCTTCGGCCCCTTGGCTTGAGCATTTCTGTCGTGTAAGGGACCTTCTAAAGCCCCAGACACGCCCCAACACATGTTTCACGACCATCTCAATTGCTAGCTCAACGCCATGAACGCATGACATCCCGTGGACACTTTTTTGACGAATCAAGACATCTCCTCTACACATGCAAGTTGACAGAATGTGGAGATGGAGTTGACATGTCCAAAATTCAATCATGGCTGACGCCGGGATTAAGATGGGGAGTTCGCAACAGACATCATAAATTTCGCTTCTCACCTGTACGTTATGCCACACGGTATATAACGATCCTGGTCTTTCTTTTTTTTATGAGACTAGGATTTTTTTTTTACACTTCACTTCTCTTCTTCGGACCCCTCTTTGAAAAAAACTAAAAAACTAAAAAACTCGGTCTGTGTGGCTTCGGATACGAATGTACTACTTCAACGTATATAGCATGTGCTTGGCGCCATCACGATGATGCATCACGGAATAATTCCGCATACGTGCGGAAGTAAATGTGGGATGAGAAGGAGGAGGGGATTTATAGGAACTGTAGTGCGCTGGATTTTTCGCCTGTTCCGCTTCTCTTTCTTATCTAGCAGCAATATTACTTTGCACAATCGTATGGTCCTCGCCAATGGGATGTGCCAACTATGCTGTGACTTGACAGGCTTACTACTGTCTATGCGACAGACTTGGAGATGGTAATTTCACGGAAAATAAGGCATGCTGTTGGAGCCGTACACTTTGTATTTTCGTATTACGCATTGGGGGTGCTGCATGGAGTTTGTCCATGTTCATTTGGCTTGGGCGTGGAGCACGGCCCATTCCACCGCTTCGAAATGGAGTGTGGCCCCGCATCGCCGTTGGTTGTTGGTGGTGGCATCGGAGCGGCAACTGGTGGAACAACGGTGTCTGGTGGGAAAATTGGACTTGGACTGCCAAGCTCGCCATATGTGCTTAGCTATCCGCGGAGTACATGGGTTTGCAGCAATATCGGATGGTCATGGTTCTTTTCCTTGGCAGAAACAGGGGGGTTTGTAGATGGGAGCCGGACGGAGAAACGATGCCAAGAAAGCGGGGAGACAGCGGGGAGCATGCTGGTTGTACGCGAACAGGGGTGGTGATGCATGTTATACTCCCTCCGTACATAACATGCAGAATCTGATGTCAAGATACAACATGGAATAAAAAAATAAAAAAATAACAAGGTTCTATTCACTGCCCAAGAATGAGGCTTCGATCGATCGTGCGACCCAATGCAGTAATCAATACTACATGCACAAATGCAAAAATGCAACACAGTTCTTATCCAGCTCCGTAGATTGGCGCCCGCAAAACATTATGCCTACATGGTGGTTCCCAGACTCCGATACTCCTCGCTCCAATCCCGAAATAACTCCGTGCGCCAGTGCCATGCATGCAAAAGAGGCCGACTGATTGAAATACAAAAATGTGTCACGTGAAGAAAATCCGATTCCACACGTCGGCATATGATCATTAATTTGGGAACGGAATGTAAAAGAAGCACTGCTCTGTCCGCGGTGCGTGGTAGTTAGGTAACACGATGGGCACTGCAAATGTTAGTGACATGTACCGGGAACCAAAGAACGTGGGTGGAGGGGGAAAATATATATAGACCTACTCAATGATGAGCTCCTCGCCCGACCACATGCCGCTGGCAACCCATAAACCACAGTTGACAATTTCGGCGTACCTCTTGTCGGGTGTCTTGACAGTGGCAAACATGCGAAAGCCATACTGACGAGGGTCGATATCTTTTGGCTGGCCTGGACCGAGGAGGGCGTCCAGGATGTCGCATGGGCCAGAGAGGGATCCCCGGGTTCGCATCTCGAGACTGTTGAAGATGGTTAGTCGGGCATAATCTGACAGGTGAGATGGCAGATGACGACATACATGGCAGGTGGTTGATCGGTAGTTTGCATGACGAAGGCTCCTTCAACAATGCGAATGGGTCTAAAGCCTCGTGCTTGGCCCAAGTCATAGCCTCCAGCCTGCGCAACAGTTAGCATGGGCTTGAGTGAGCAAGTTGTCATGCCCATCAGTCGCTTACAATAACCCGACCGTTGCCAAAAGAGCCGGACCACTGTCCTGCGGCCACGGTGGTAATTTCCTTTCTGACCTTGTTCTCCACACGCGACGGCTCCGGGTTCAGCGCGACGGCTATGCGGAAGTCGAACTCCAGAGCAGGCATGGGGAACGAAATGGCCGGCCTTGGAAAATGCGGCAAAGCTCTCCTGCATGATTCCTCTACACCTGGTTGACTGAATATGCTACCACTGGCAGAAAAACTACCATGTTAGTGTCGAGTGATGGACATGTATATAAAAGTATATAAACATATATATATACCGGATATGTCGATATATATGAAGCCTACCTGCTGATATTGCTGCTCCCAGAGTCAGACATGTCATCGTGATATTCGCCATGTTGCGGTCGGCCCATGGGGTGCATCATGAACTGGGCCGGATTCGTCGGGGCTGAAGCAGCTTTGAAAGCGGGCATCAGACATGGAGTAGTCATGTTGGTGTCCCAACCTACAGAATCGCGCTCGCCCATTCTGCAGTCCCGGTTGGGATTGGGCATGTGTGAGGAGGGAAAATGCGCTAGCGATGCAAAGTCGGTCGGGACGGTTGTGGGAGATGGTAAGAAAGTGTCGGTTTCGGCAGCCATGTCTGTATTTTTCTTCTGTATGATAATATCTATTGGCTCTCGCAGGAAACAAGGCACAACTTGGTAGTCCTCGCAAACTCGCAACTGAACTGAATGACTGCAAGTATTTGAATGAACTAGGAAAGCTCCCACCGGCAAGTGCGCGCCAGGATAAGACAAAGACAAAGACACAGAAAAAGAAAAAGAACAAGCAGTGATGCAGATGGAAGGAGACGATGGGGCTGAAGTACCAGTGGCGGCGGATGGGCGTCTCTTTTGACCTTTTGACAGGGGCAGGCAAGGGGAGAAGTCGCACTTGCACTTGCCCAGTACAATCTCTAAATCTCCGCAGCCAGACCACACACCACCGGTTGGCTTGGCTTCGCCTGGAAAAGAACGCGGCCGGCATGAATTACGGAAATCGTTCCGACGCGGAAATTGACTCGAGTTTAAACCCGCCAGCAAGTGCGCCACGGACCGTCCGAGGCTGCGCGCACTTCTCGTTTGTCTCAAGCACCGACTTGTCCCTGTCTCTGCTGTGGAATTCCTTCTCTTGGCTCTTGAACGAGCATCTGGTCTTGTCGTCATAGAAGATACAGAGTCATGTAGATTTGTAAAAATAAAACAGGGGGTAGACTGTAGACGAGAGAACAGAACATACTCCGTATAGCTCCGGGAGTTGGCAAAAGTCCGTTGTGCATGTGGGGAAGGAACGAGGAAAGCCAAGCCAAGTTTCGTTGATACGGTACGTCATTTTATTGTCACACTGGCTGGTGGCTGGGGATCGCCAGCAATCCCAATGTCTTCACAAATCCGATGCACTGGCCACAACCAATGAGCCAAAAAAGTAATGATAATAATGATAATGATAATAATTATAATCAAGTTCACAGCCCAGCCAAGAATGGCATAATTCATCGCACCTGCACCTGCATCTGCATCTGCAAATCTACGCATCTCCGGAGTACGCATCTGCATAACGCATCTGACCGACGTGACCGTTGCGGGTACTTTTAGGGGCCACCGCCGGACTTTGCGGCTTCTCACCTCCAGACGCTATTGGCAGGCTCCGTCTTGTGCGAGGTTATCCTCATGCCAGCCCTGTTGTTACGTTATTATTAATCGTGCAAAGGTGGTGGGAGGGAGGACCCGATAACCAAAAAGAGTGGGGCGCGGCACGATTATGTACATACGACTTGCGAAATATACATATGTAATAATCATATGCATACTATGCATGTATTATACGGACTGAAAGAAGTTGTTTCCTCGTTTGTTTGCACTTCACACCACACGTGTATGTACATACTACCCACGAAGTACTCTGCCAAGACATGCGACTTGTCGGAAGCGTCCCAGCTAACCATGTAATAAGTTCGGTCTGATAGAAGCCCAGCCGTATATTTCCATCAACGCCAAGTATTGAATGGAATTACGTTGCCGAGGTTTTGTTGTGGATCCATCCGACTCCGACCTGGGTCGAGCGGCGAAGTTGTACGAAAATCGAACAACTACCATGATAAACCATGATAGCACAGCTATGCCCAGCCATGCCCAGCCGATGCACAGACTAGCCAGGTTGAAATCTTGCATCTTTTGACCCCGGGGTGGCAAGCACGCAAGGTAGCCGCAAGAATGGAAGCAGAGCTTGCGCCTCATCGTGACGGTCTAATCCGTCTCTTTCTGTCTTTCTTTACTCTCTCTCTTTTTTTTTTCGACGTGGTACTCCGTACAATCATTACTCATACCATGTTACCCAAACGGGCAAAGCCAGGCGGGAGCGGCAACAATCATCCGATACTACGGATTCACGGGAGTCCGTCCCCCCTTGAACGCCTTTCCGTGCCTCATGATGGACGGTGGCATTGCTGTCAAGCACTATTACCGGCAACCAATGCAAGCGCCCAGTCGCACCGCATGTCCCCTCTAAGACAAACTCAACGCATCGACGGCCATCATTGGACAAGGAGAGAACTTTTGGGTGACGTCTGCCGCATCTCAGCACTGCCACACAGACGGGTCAGGTCTACATATCAAACTCCCAAGCTTTGGCGATGCAGTATTACAAGACGACACTTTTTGGAGCCAAGGCACGCAGATTTTATGACTCGAATAACATGGCCACAAAGACAACAGCAACATACATGCGGAGTCCATACATGCGTATCACGTACAGGATGGTCCGAGTTGGCGTTCGGTCGTCCAATTGACGACACTCTTGACGACGGAGGATAGTTTGGGGGCCGAGCGGCTAATTCTGGATCCGCCTGGGAATCGGAGAAGATGTGACTTGTGGAAACTACTTTGACTGACTGCAACGCGACTTCCGGCACATGTCATGAATTCATTCTTGGATGCATTAGTAGTCGACCGGCAAAGAGAACTTCACTTCGACCAACGACCGTTTGCTTGCTCGCTGTACCATGGATGGTGCAATGCGACTTCACCGACAGCTCTGTGCAACATTGCAAATCATCTCGCCTCGAATGAATGTTCATCACCAGGACGAAAACGAGCAATGTGGGTAGTCTTCATGCATGCTGCTTGGCGCGCCAGACAGTCAGTCATACTCCCATAGCAATGTAGCTATCTCTACAACCCTGTGAACCTGTGCAATGTCTTCACTTATCTTCTACTTCCGTTCTGGAGAGCTGGGGACGTCAGACAGGCCAAGACCATTACATTCCCGGATGAAACCCCGATACCCGCCTGTGTCGTACCGTTGCAGCAATGTCAACAGTGAGAATCTCCTTTTTCAGGACAGACCGCTGCCTATGCAGATCCTCGTAACACGGCCTGGACTCCGGTGCA
Organism: Epichloe gansuensis var. inebrians E818; assembly: GCA_000309355.1. NCBI lineage: Eukaryota > Fungi > Ascomycota > Sordariomycetes > Hypocreales > Clavicipitaceae > Epichloe > Epichloe inebrians. Next base: position 13,880 of record AMDK01000620.1, read on the forward strand.
AGGAACCAACAAGCACTTGCTACGTTCAAAGCTCGCACAGGTAAGATGCCATGTAGAGTTGCTGCCTATGACTATTCACTTTCAGCAAAGTGGTCAGGCACTGGGCCGCGGGGGCCTGCGCGATCAAACAAGGGAGCTAGTAGCTGGTCCTTTGAACCGTGCATGGAACATCGAGCCAGTCGCCTTTCCGTCCTTTTCTTGGAAATCCATTTTCTTGGAAATCCTCCATGTACGGAGTTGTCAAGCTTCGTCGCGCTGCACCCCGATGCTAGCAAACGGGGCGTGCAGGAGATGCTCATTGCATGCCAAATGGAGAAGACCGGTCGGATCGTCCAAAAATGGGCACAAGGCGACCCCAAGGAAAACACAACCCCTCCTAGGATTTTTCAGCCCGATCAAAAAAAAAAATGAGGAACTGGCCGATCCTGCATGTCATAAAATGTCTCCGCACAAAGACGCAGCCGCTCACAACACGTTCGCACATGCATATTACGTTCTTCACAAGGTAACCCAGCGAGCGTGCCAGCGTAGCTCATTTCAACGAGATGACCACCTCCAAGCAGCTCACGCTCCGGACCCTGCTCTCATCGGCGCCAATTTCATCCTGTAGAACAACCTCGTCCACCGTCTTGATCGTCTTTGTCCGTAAAGCCACATGGCAATCACCTTGCTGCTCGAACCAGCTCGCCAAACTGAGCGTCTTCTCGATCGCCTTCCCCGTGCCCATCACCGTGACGACCAGAGGTGGATGACCCTCGCTCGCAGTGTTGGTGCTCCGCTCGAGCGCCTCCACGCGTGAATGGAGAGAGGCGTTCTTCGGAGCGGGAGCGGCGCGAAGGGAGCGGGTGAGGAGTTTGCGGACGCGCCTGACGGCGGAGATGAAGGGGGTTTTGGACGAGATGTAGATGGTGGGGGATTTGGATGACGAGGAGAGCTGGGGTCTTGTGAGGGGGCGTTTCTGGACACGTGCGCCTGTTTTCCCAGCCGTGTTAGATGTGCGTCCTGTCTTGGTGGTTGTGTCGTGATGAAAATACCTTTGGGGATGGGGGCAAGTTTGTCTTGTTCGGGAGGTGAGTGCGAGTTGGCCATGATGGTGGCACGGAGTTAGCTCTGTTGGGTATATCTTGGGTTGCCTTGTAGACCTGGCGGATCGAATCTTTCAACGTGCGTCGAAGCTGGTGGTGGCACGCACAACAATCGTTGAAAAGTTGTGATGAGTACGGAGTATCTCCTTATGTAGCTATTAACCTCTCCGGTCATGTCGGGGAGGTTGTACATGTATTCATCTACGCGGTTCTAGGTCACGTGCTAGGTCATGTTATAGGTTATGTCCTATGTAGGTCGTGCCACTGTCAATTCTAGCACGTAACAATATATGCTTAAATTAGTTTAGTGTGATGGCATTTAGCTTTTTCTTATTGGCTGTTTCATGTTTAGTGCTTTCTTGACATTAGTAACGTAAAAAAGATTCCTATTTAGGTTAGGTTCAATGGAATATTGGAGTACCTAAACGCGTAGTAGTGAAAAACCAAATACGTAGTAGTAACTAGGCCTAAAACGGAAAGAGTACCCCTGCACCCTGCAATGTAAGAAAAGGTATATCCTGCGTTTTTTTCGTGTTCTATACTATAACTTCATGCTTTGCTTGCTTTAAACGCGCGCGAATTATCACACACACATTATAACTTAGGCCGCAGTATTATACCACCAGCTCCTGCAGCAGCGAATTGGCAGACCTTTAACCCTTATATAGCTTAGAATTAAAGGTAACTTTACTTGCAAACATAGGTACCTCTGCTTTTACGTAATTATAGTGCTAGACTAAGTCCCTTAGCTTCTTAGATTAGTTACTTTTTATAGACTAGCTAGACTGCTGCCTTACCGCTGCTAGGATTGTAGTAGCTATAATAGAGGGATTCAAAGAGGCTAAAAAACGCGTTTATAGTATTATGGTTATTTAGACTAATACGTGAAACAGAGGTAGATAGTGTAGAACGCGAAGAAAACGCAGGATATACCTTTCCTTATATTACAGGGTGTAGGGGTACTCCTTCCGTTTTAGGCCTAGTTACTACTA
>AMDK01000621.1:0-15906 GCA_000309355.1 Epichloe gansuensis var. inebrians E818
GCTGCGTCACGTGCCCGTCTTTTTTTCCCTCACGTGTGCGAGAGCACCTTGGCTAGGGAAGTCTTTCGTGTACTCCGTATTATATCAATCATTGCGGTTTCGTACTCGAGGCATTGTAGAACCTGCTGGCAAAAGAAAGTGTTTGTTCGAGCGTGACATCGAACCCAATTGCTTTTCAAACAAACTAACACTATTCCATGTCCAACCCTGCGCATAACAATCACACTCGTGTTACTGAGTACTCCAATTCAATCACATGAGCATATCGCTCGTCTAGTCAAGCTACGAATCTATCATCGTAATGCCGGCTTACTCCTACTATCCTGTTCTGTCATTCCACAACAAGTTCTCTTCGCCGTCTAGATATGTCTCCCACAATGAGTGCAAGAGTCCGTGTCCCCAAGTAATATACTGCCTCCAGTCATCACTTTCTTTTCTTTGCTAGCGATAACCAACCGCCCAAAAATGCTGAGTCAAAAAATTGTTGACGAATAAATATAGCGAACAAAGGAAACGAAGATGGAAAATACCCAACCAAGCAGAATTCGGCAAGTCTGGCTAGAATAGGGGGATAGAGTAAAAAGGAAGATTAAATGAGATGAACCACACCATGCCGATGCATTGCCGCCGCGCTTTCATTGTTTCAAAAGTTCTACTTGATCCATCTTTGTCACAGGGCTGCTTGGTTCACTTCCGGTTTTAAGCCGACCAAGAAATCGCGGGTCATCTCGAAACTCAACCAGCTGGATGCCATGCTGGGAGCGACTTTCAGAAGGTTTGGGACGATGCCCTTGTATAGACCGCGGACGCCTTCTTGGCCGACGATTACGCGGATGGCATCGAAGACGCCTTTGTATCGGTATCCCATGCCAGACATGGTGTTTATTTGGAACCGCCGTCGAAGAACGTCACTAGAAGAGGTCAGAGCCAGTCGCAAGAGCGTTGAAGGGGCAAAGCATGACATACAAAGGATAGGTAAAGGTTTGTGCGACAGCACCAGATACGGCACCGGCCAACAGCTTCCGCGCGGCACCGGGACTCTGTTCGCCTTCGTAGGTAAGATATTTTCTGACAGATTCGTACACCATGAAGTTAAGACCGACCTGCAGGTGGATGGCCTTAGTTTTGAACGAGGAACAAGCCATGGTGTTCGCAACGACTTACATATGGCGCGACACCAGCAACAGTGGGAATGATACCGCGGTATAACGCTGCTATGCCACCTTCTATTTTATACATCTGAACCATGGTAGCCCACATTCCCGGCATCTTCGCAGGTCTTTGTCCTAATTCAGAAAAACTAGCAGTCTGAATGGAAAGTCTCGTTCGGACAATGTCGAGGGGATATGTAAAGAAGACGGATGTGATTCCAGCAATACCTCCGCAAACGAGTCGTGTCAGCGGCGCGAGATCTGCTCCAGGATACGGTTCAAAAATGTTCTAGGTTTGAAAGAAAAAGAAAAGAGTTAGCATAAGCTATGCAAAAGTTCATGCAACACCTAAAACAAGGAGCCTTGACAGCTTCCGCAGTGTCAGACATGTCGACACCAAAAAAAAAAACCTTACTCTTTTATAAAAATTGTAACTGCTGAATTGTACGGCAGAATAGGGCACAATCCGAACACAGTTGGTTCCATTTCCGCGCATGAAACCTCTCCAGCCCTCCTCCTTCCACATTTTGCCCAATGCCTGACCGACAGACAGTTTATACGCTTCCCGGCCGACACTCTGCACCTGCAGCAAGATTTTCAACCGTTCGAGGGGCGAAACTACCGTTCTGGAAACAGCCCCGGCAACACCACCGCCCCAAAAGGCGGCCACAACAGGCTGAGATAACCATTCGTGGAGATCGGAAAATCGCTGGGGCGTTTGCGTGCTTTCCGGCCCGGAGGTCTGCATCTGAACGTTCGGTGTAGCCGCTGATGGCGATTGCAAATGGGAACCTCTCATCGCAGACATGCCGATTTCTATGTGATCGGAGGATTTTTAAAATGGGAAAACCAAAAGAATGCTGCCTTTGCCTCGAAATTGCAGGCAATACCGTAATCGATTTGCGAATACCCCCAATCGCGTGTCACCGACCCTTCCCCGAATTGCTCAACCTGGTGTTTTGGTGTCGTCGAACCAGCTACCATCTATTGGTATGGATATTGGGGTAAAAGTCCAGGAGCGTTGGGACAATTCTAGTCGCTTGCGAACAGGAACCTCGATCTCGCGTTTCGGGAAATTCTATCTTTTGTTTGTTTGGGTACAACCCGGGTCGTCGAGAGAATGAGCAGATAGCGAACGACGGCGAGAAGGGCAGGGTGAGCGAATCGCTATGAGAGAAAGGTGGATATCATTGAAAACATGCTCAGGAGCATAGAAACATGCGTGTATTTCAGTTTTGGCGGTACATTCGAGAGTGCCAGAAATGAAGTCTATCGTCGAGTTTGTTGGTTTGGGAAAGTTTAAAGTGGGTAAAGAGTTCCCGTGCGAGGGGCGAATCGGAGGGTTAAGTCCTGCTTCCCGGTTGACGATGCTGAACTAAAAGAGCAAAAATTTGGGATATGAACTCTGTTTGAAACTACTCGGAGGGAGAGAGTTTCGTTCGGGGTTTCACAAGCAGGACGTTCGGTGAGGATAAATGGTCATCGCTCGGAGGGAATTGGAAGCGGACAAAAGAGTCAGACGCAAATGTCAAACGCTCCTGAGGGAGAGACTTTCAGGACTGGATTGGTTGGCGGGTGCGCATAGAGAGAGGCTCGGCGGATGACCTGGGCCTGCTCGGCGGTCGAGGGGCACCTGGTTGGTTGTTGCGCCGGCTAGAAACCCATTGGGGTTACGTGGCGCTATGATTAGAGGTTTTTAATACGGATTAGTATAGTAGCTATAAGACTTAGTATCCCACTCTAGTCCTTAACCTTTTTTCCCTTTTCTGTAGAATATATAGTAAATTTAGAGACCCTTAGGCCTCCCTTCTCAGGATCCATAGTGTAATGATCTAGGCTTTGCCTAGACCTAGCAATATAGGTGTCAATTAGTCAAAGGTGACTTGGTCAATACGTATCCTTTTGCCTATGGCGCAACTGGATCGGGCATTCCACCCGTGCGTGCGCGCTTGACACCGTAACACATAGGGAGATTTGTTCTGCTTGTGCTTATAGCATAAGGCCCCCTATGCTCACTAATCCCCCGGTCCCCGGGGTCCCCTGTGCGCTCCTTTTACTCCCTAGTTCCTCGGCTCTTAATATCTAGCGTACATGGCTTTTTGATTCTCTTTCCTATCTATAATCATACTACGGGTTTCTAGGGATAGTGGCAAAATTACAGTGAAGGCAGGTCATGGTCCCGTCAACTATCAAGTTTGTGGCTGTTGCTTCTTGTCTTACGCCCGAGGGTTGGTGGTCAAATGACTCCCAACCGATGCAGGCTGGCCTAGCTTTATTTAGCTTTATACCCTCTCTCAGCATAAGGGGCACCTGGATTCTGCCTACAGTGGGCCAGCTGCAGCAGACAGCCCCTGAAAGTTGTGGCTGGCTTCCACTCGAACCACTGAAAGACACTATCACAATGCGCTGGAGCTCCATGGCTGTGCCTTCATTGAAAGACAGCATGCCAGATCGCCCCTTGTCACCATGTGGAAAATGAAGAACGATTTGCGCCTCTGCTCGGTGCCAATTCGTCGACGAGACCACTCTCTGTACGAAAAACTTTGTGTTAACGAGTGCAAGTGAGCTTGGGCTCGATCAAACCGTCACAATAGAGCAGCCGCCAACAAGACCCCATTCCATCGTTAGCCGCGTGCTTGCGCATGCGACAGCTGGATGCAATATCATGTACTCCGCACGTGGTCGCATAGCAGGAAGCGAGGGTCCCTACCTTTCATTGTGTTCTGTCTGATGCAACAGCAAACTCTGCATGTCTGACTAACCCTCTGTTCGTTGCATTACCTCCTCATGAAGAAATGTAGCACAACAAGGCGCACGCAACAAGGCACAACAAGAGGAACAACCACAGTTTCGATGCAAAGCAAGATTCAGGAATTTTTTTTCAAAATTTCCAAAGTACGAACCTATACCGTACAACCCATTTTGTTAAACCGCGAGACGTGCGCCTACATACCCTGGGTGTGGTGTGTCCCACAGCGTGGTTCTCCAAGTCGCCTCGAGGGACACGTTATCAAAATGCCAGCTGCGTTGACAAGTTTCTACGTCGCTGTGTTTTTGTTTCCATTAAACGACTGGAACTAGACTCTACATATATACGAGTGATTTAAGATTAAAGAAACAAGTGAAACTTCAACAATTTGTTCCAGCGTCAAGACGGACGGTCAGGGAAGATGGAAACGTTTAAGAGTCCGCAGTCTCTGAAGCTCCTATAGTCCAACGATGGAAATGTTCCCAATCCATTGTTTACTCGGCGACGTCAAGATCCTCGTCACGAGCGGGAGGAGGGGGGCTGTCATCGACTATTGCACATGATTTTAGTTACTGAAATACATGAGGGATGCGGCCAATAGATCCGGAAATTTACCTTTACGATCGTCACCGTTGGTACCGTTTTCACGGCGATCACGGTCGCCGCGCTCATCCTTGATATCACGATCACGATCCCTTTGTTGTTGTGTCAGTCATTGTTTTCATCATCTCGTGGAACGAAGCTGGAGCCTACCGCATGTCGGGGCTGCGAGAGCGATCGCGATCCCTGCGGCTGTCGCGATCGTAGTCACGGTCACGGTCCCGGCGGTCATCTTTTCGAGGAGAGTAGTCGCGAGTGCTTCGTCGAGGCGACGGCGATCTACCACGCCGAGGAGAGCGGCGACCACCCTCACGGCCGCCTTCGCGACCACCCTCGCGACCACCCTCGCTGCCACCACCGCGGCGATCACGGTCCCGACCGGACTCGAAGCGCCAAGAAGCAGAAGGAGGAGTTCTTGCCCACTGATATATGGGTTAGTGAAGGTTCGCCACGAGTTTGACAAAAATCGCTGACTGTCGCAAACCTCAATCTTCAAGATGTCATCACGGCCGAGGCGCTTATTGTGCATCTCATAATATGCATCATCAGCATCTCTTTTATCCTCGTACTCGACGAAAGCGAAGCTGGTGTTACCAAAGTTAGCAAGCTGATTATTCAAGGTCATCTCACCAGGTATTCACACTTACAGTCGGCTAGAGGAGGACCGCGGCGCAGGGATGTCGCAACGGACGAGGCGTCCATAACTAAAGGATAGTAATGTCAGTACTTCAGTGAACAGAAAAACCTACTCAAGGGCAGCTCGGGCAGCCAGAAATAACATCATTGAACTTGGTCCTCGGGACCTGATATTATATCAACATTACACTTGCAGGCGCTCGGAGGCGCAAGGTAAGAATCGGCCAGAATAAAAAGCGCTTCCCGAGGCGAGCTATCAAATCGACGATCGACGTGGCAGGAGGCAGGAGGCAGGAAAGAGGTTTGGGGAGGAAGAATCATCAATATTGAGAGGGGCGGATGGGCGATGGCGACGACGACGGAGGCACGACGACGACGACGGGGGCTGATCTAGAGACACCGAGCCTAGGCTAAGGGACAGGATGTCGGGATGATCTAGTCTCTCGTCGGCGAGACGTGACGGGGGGAGGGCGACGGACGGAGGAGGCGAGATGCGGAAAACGGTAACGAAGGCGAAAAGCGTTAAACGTGGTTGACATACCGTTCGAACTCGTATGCGAGATCGCGAGCGCGGGTGCCGTGGCTGAAGCCGGTAACGTAGAGCGTAGTGCCGCCGCGAGACATGATGGCTAGTGATGTTGGTTGAAGCAGTGGACACGTATGTCTGACAGCAAAAAGACAGCGCCAGAAAGGTGGATCTGCAGAATACGATGAGGTAGTGGGCAAGGGTGAGAAGAATTGGCGATGATGCAGCTGCTGATAGGGCTGGCTGGCTGGCTGTTTGAAATATTCACCCGTCGTCGATGGAGTTGTGAAGCATGTGTCTAGACTCTAATAGCAGACTTGGCCGCCACGGATCGTAAAGTTTTCTTGCTGACGTAATGGGTAAAAAGCGGAGTCGTCTCGCCTGACTGGCACGGCACAACTGGGCACACTGGCAACTGGTAGCCGAACCATGTCGAAGGCCGAACCATGTCGAAGGGGGCCCGGTTTTGTGTGGTTTGTGTGGAGCGTCAAAGAGTCAAGACTCATCAACAATTTGCAAGAGCTCCCGTCGCGCGGAGTCGGACGGAAATAAAGATAGCATCACGTTGCATTCTTGAGACGGCATGCGTGAATCCGGACTGTTGTACTCCGTACTTCCGTATGTTTTTTTTATTTTTTTTTTGGGGGGAGGGGATGGTGAACACACAACTGCCGAGGGCTTCATTCGGGAATGAGCCATACACAGTAACAGGTACGGAAGACGACGGAAACCTTACTCCAGGCCGTCTACATATGTAATGGATCAGGTGAACAAAAAATGAGCGTTGGAAATCCCCGACCACCCGACCACGGCACACCCTTATAAGTTTCAGAGTCATCAAGGACGGCTTTATGTATTCACAATCCGGCATCTTCGGATTGCGGAGGCTCCAGCTCGGACAACGCTTTTCGAAGATGCCGATCTCCGTCCGTCTTGACATCATAGTGCTCGAGCAACCCAGCTGTTCCGGACCAGGGACTAATAGTGGAAGGTACATTTATTTGCAGTTTTAGCCGCATCCTGTCGCGGCCAGCTATAAAAACGCCATAAAAACAATCACCATCTCTTTATGTCTTGGGATATCACATCTCCCTCCCCTTTGGGCATTTGGTGCAAGTACATAGACCGACCGATCTGGGGTGCAGCAGGCGATCGATCCATCCCATATCACCGTCTGCAGACAAAGCAAACAGAGCCTATTTCGGGGCCTTTGCTCATCACGATGAACGGCACTCTTATTACTACTACAGCTGCCAGCGAAACACACCAGGAGCAAGAGCGGCCCATCAACGCACCGCCGTCCAGCGGCGCCATGACATCAAACCATGATCATGACGCAGGCAGCGCTCCGGACCACCGCTCCCACGAACAGCTCAGATCTCTTGGAGAAGCCCTTCGAGAGGCCGGAATCTCCCTGGAATCCACTGGTCCTGGATCCGACACGCCCAGCGAGGAAGACTATGATGAAAATATCCGCCCAAATTACAATCACACACACCGAGGTCAAAGTAAGAATCAGAGCACATCCGAGAGAAACAACGATCAAAGCCAGCAACAGCAAGAACATGGACAGAGACAGGAGCAGTCTCTGAGAAACAGAAAGGTATTCAAGGTTAACGAGGAGATGCTATCGCAGCTTGACGATACTCCTCTCGTAAGCGATGGCTGCGGAATCCGTGTATGTGCTGAAAACAACAAAACCCTCCAGGAACTTCTTGAGAGGAGTTCAGAATCTGCCAAGCACCCCGAAAAAGCAGTGAAACAAAGACGCAAGTTCCGCGACTACCTGTTCACGCATCAATTTTCCGCCTTTGATCCGCACAACTTAACGGCGGCGAATAGTCCGTTTCATGGCTTCTATACGCTCTTCTGGCTGGCTGTTGCCCTGTTCATGTTAAAAATCTCAGTGAACAACTGGATGATGTACGGGACACCGTTTGGATCGAATGAGATTATGAAGACCATGTTTCGTCGGGACGGTAAGTTGACCCAGTCTCTTTGCAGGAGCTCTACGGCTATCGGGGCGTTGCTAAACACTTCTGATATAGTCATTGTCTTGTTGCTATCCGACGGAATCATGTGTGGCTTGACAGCTGTGAGCTGGGTCATTCAAAGACTGGTGCATCGCCGAGTCCTGGACTGGGACCGAAGTGGATGGATTGTGCAGAATGTTTGTGGACGCAACCCTCATCCAACGTCCTGGAAAGCGCCTTCACGTTGTTGACATGATATATTTGTCCCTATAGGTTTGGCAAACAGTTTTCATCGCCAGCGTCATATTCTGGACGCATGTGCGAGACTGGCCTTGGACACACACAGCCTTCTTCGTCCTCCACGGTATCGCTATGCTCATGAAGCAGCACTCGTATGCCTTTTCCAACGGCTACCTCTCCACCGTCCACGCGAAACGTTTGTTCCTGCTATCCAAGCTCAGGGAGCTCGAGAAAGTGCCGCCGTCGGATAGCCCGTCCTCATCCGTACCCACGGTATCCAGCCTGAGCACCTCGCATTTGACAGTGCCACCGTCGGCCGTGCAGCGCCGACACTCGCTCTCCCAGGCCCCCAGCAGCGAAGAGCCGGACATTGACAAGATTGCCAAGGCCATTGCGTCTCGCGAGCCCCTCGACGATGAACAGATCCGTGTATTCAAGAGAATCATCAAGTGGGAGGTTGACGCACTGGCAGATGAACTGCGCGGCACAGCCAGTGATGCCAAGAAAGCGTATCCCAACAACCTGACCTTCTTGGGACATTGCCAATGGATCCCCATGCCCACTCTGGTCTACGAGTTGGAGTATCCTCGAACAGAATCCATTAGCTGGTCATATGTTGCCGAGAAGTTGGTTGCCATTGTGGGAGTATTATTCGTCATGAACCAGGTGGCGCAGTACTCTATATGTGAGCAGCATCCCCTCCACTTCCGGGTTCAGATTCTCCGAGCCATCTATATAGCTTCGACGTGGAATCTAACGTGGCGCTCACAGACCCGGTCGTCATGAGAACCGTGCAGATGAAAGAAGACGGTCAACCGCTGAGTGCTCGATTCCAACAATTTCCACTCCTATTACTTGATCTCATTTTCCCCTTCATGATGGAGTACCTGGTACGCGTTGCACCCAAATCCAGGGGGGGGGGCCATCCTCACATGAATCATCAAGTCGAAGCTAACTTCCCCAAAGCTCGTCTGGTATCTCATCTGGGAAACCATTCTCAACGTCCTCGCAGAGCTCACCCACTTTGCCGATCGCAGCTTCTACGACGCCTGGTGGAACAGCGGTACGTACCGGTTCTCCATCTCCCTCCCTTACTGTTCCGATTCCACGATATTGTCCTGTTCCTGCAAGAGTATACTATACTTACAAGACCCCGTCGTCGGCTTAGTATCCTGGGACCAGTTCGCCCGCGACTGGAACCGCCCCGTCCACCTCTTCCTCCTCCGCCACGTGTATCATTCTTCCATCTCCTCCATGAAGGTGAACAAGCATACCGCTGCGCTCATCACCTTTTTTCTGTCCGCGTGCATTCACGAACTCGTCATGTGGTGCTTGTTCAATAAACTCCGTGGGTATTTGCTCGTTTCGCAAATGTGCCAGCTACCGGTACGTGCGACCCTGTCCTAAACTGTTTTATACCGTTTCTATTTCATCTCCCGTCCATGCTTCTTCTTGTCTTCTCCCTCATGCTTTTCTGGGTCTCATTTGGATACTATTGTGATGTGCTGACTGTTCGTGACTGGCAGCTCGTCCGACTGAGTCGCACGAAATGGCTTAAAGATCGCAAAACACTAGGGAATTTGTTCTTCTGGCTTGGAATTTTTACGGGACCAAGCCTATTATGTAGTTTATACCTCATCCTTTAGTCACTTGTGGACATTGAAGAGGAAACCCTGTTTTTCATCTCTGGTTGGGTAGCATTTTTGGAGCATTTTTGGCGTTTGGCATCGTTACGAGGCGTCACAACAAGCATTACGAATTCAAAGCCGTTAATAAACCCAGAAAATTGGATTACATGTTTTCAAGTGGACTTTGATTCGTTCAATTGTTCTGCACTGCGCTTTTCTTTTTTGTTTCTTAAAATATCATTCGCAAAATGCACCATCTGCTACTGCTTATCCATGAACTGCCACTTCCCCCAACAGGCACACACTCTTCTAACATTACATTTTCTCATGCGTCGCCATCAACGAACCTAATCGTGAAAAGCATGCATTAGTCGCTGTGCTCTAGTAGGGAAAATCCTTGTGGCAATAAAAAAAAATCTGCTTACCAATAAAAGTAGTCACCAAACGGCTGCGAACTTGGCAAATATCTTCGGGAACAAGCCAGATCGTCGCACCGAGCTTGCGCGCAATACTGATACTGAGCTTGGCATTCATATACGCATCCTCATCAGTCTGGCCTGCAGTGACGAGGTCATAGTCCACGTAGCTACTCTTCATGCCGTTCAGCACATCCAAAAAGAAAATGCCAGATCCAATGGATGGGTCTTTGAATGAGCGAATCGACGAGTTGCGGCCACCCTTGCGAGACATGTCGTTCGCCCAGCGGACCATTTCGCTGTCAGTGATTTCGCGCTTGCCCATTTTTTGAGCAAGTGACGACAACGTCACGGTGATGTCCTTGCGCATGAGCTGCCATACTAGACCGAGAGTCAATGTTCTCTGACCGTCAGTGATGTCGGCGCCCTGGATACCGACGAGCGAGAAGCCGTTCTGTTTGCCCAGCTCGATGGCATAGTTTGTGTTCTCGACAGCCTTGAACTTGAGCATCTCGCCTCCGTGGGCTGGGGCCTTGTTGACATGACGCCAGTTGACAGAGCCCTTGATGACCTTGTCGTATGCTTGGAGGAGAACTGTGCCATCGCGCAGATCGTCAAAGAAGGATACTACGGCGGGCTGCACATCCAAACTGTTGAGCCACAGCGTAAAGACACGAGCCTCGCGTTCACCTTCAGCGTCAAAGTCATCAACTTCAAGCTTCTCTTCTTCGGTAATGGGGTCGAGAGCAGGGTGGTTGTTAAATAGGTTGGCAACAAAGGCGAGGTTGAGTTTGGGGTTACCGGCGACGAGGGATTTCGGGGTCAGGAATTTGCGGCAGCCAAGTTTGTCGGCTTCCTGAAGGACTTCCTCCGCTCGTTGCAGGAGGTCATGAGTCTGCAGGGGCTTGCGTGTGCAGCCGTATTCAGGGCCAATCTGAGCCATGAGAACGGCATAGTTCTCACCATCCTTGACGTCGCTTGAGAAGTTGGAGACTCTGTTTGATTTTGTTAGTAAAGGTTTTACCATGTGAGGAGAGCTACTTGCTCCAAACCTTCTGGACCAGTTGGCCGCCTTGAGATGATAGTTGAACCATCGAAGGAGAATCTGCTCCGGGGGCAGGCGAAGAAATTGCTCTAGTGTCTCGTCCTCCTCTAGAAGACGATAAAGCTCAGGATGAAGCTTGATGTCAATCTTGCCCAAAAGACCGCGTCGGATGACCTGCCAGATGAGACCTAGGATGAGATGTTCGCGAACTTCGATAATATCACCAGCGCCAATGTTGACAACAGAACAGCCGATACCCTTGGCAGATTCAATAACAATGTTGTTATTTTCAGTCATGTGGAAAGCGTTCAGTGTCTTGGTCTTTCTTCCAGCAATGTTCAGGACTCGCTCGTCGATGGTGTCAGGTACACTGTCGTTGATGAGCTTGGCCAAGACCAAACCATCCTTGCACTCGTCAAACATTTCAAAAGTGTCGGTGGGGAACGGCAAGCGGTTGCCAATATCGGCATCGCCTTCTAGGATGGCATTGATATGGCGGGTGAACTCGGTTCGTTCATCTTCGTTGATGGTATGGGTGATATTCGCGCTGGAACCTTGGACTTGAATTTTGCCGCTGATACTTCCCTTGGAAGCATGTCCGCCGGTACGTTGAGCTACAACACCACCGGGGCTGGCTGATTTTGGACCCGTGGAAAGCCTTTTCTGGGCCGGTGAGGAATCGCGTAATTTGGATATAAGCTATGATAGGGATAGCATCAGTTGTTGTATTCAACATGGGACCAGGGACCCGGAACTGGACACGAACTCCCACGTAATCCTCGAGCTCAACTCGCCGCGACGAGTCGAGCTCAACCTCCTTGAGAGCCTGTCGCACGACATCGTAAGGCTTATTTTCACTCTGTTGGGTGGCTTTGATGGCAGTAGCTTCATCTAAGTAACCCTTGTCGTCGACATCGAGTCGCTGGAAGGCGTCGGACAGTGAGAATATCTCATTCTGCGGAAACTGAGGGAACTTCCTGCAGGCACAGAATAATAGCTGTTAGCCATGTGCACGCGAACTGCCTGGGCAGACAGAAAGTTGGCAAACAACGCACTTTTGCAATTTGAGGACATTCATGGTGGGGTCGAAGGGGAGGGGGGTTGCGACCGTCAACCCACTGACTGCGCGCCGCGGTGCTGGGAGTGAAGAGCGAGAATATTTGGTAAAGAATCAAGACGGGAAAAAAACGGATTTTGAAGGGATCTAGAGACTTGGACCTGCAGGAGTCGTCTTTGCAAGGAAAGGGAAAGATAACGACAAAGACAAGGCCGACCCGTGGTGTGGTGGCGACGATGACGAAGTCTGTCATGCTTGTTTGTGGCACGGATTACGGAAGACTATAGCTACAACTTTGCCGAAACCCAAAATTTGATATACGAACCCTATGTGGCGTGTATAGGTTAGACCTAATATAATTATTAATGTAAGTAAGCAATATAATAATAAGCATAATATTAACTTAGTAGGTAGCTAGTGTATATATATATAAAGAATAGTTAATTACTAAATAGCTTAATTAATAAAAATAAATCTTACTATAGTTATTTTTTCTTTTTTTCTTTCCTTATTAACCTTTAAGCATATATATATACCTATATAAACCTATCTAATTCCTTTTTACTCTTTTTTTACTATACTTTACTATTTCTTAGTATAAGAATATTAAAATATTATATTTAAACATTTTTATGCTTAAAAAATATATAGAGTAAGGCTATATAGCGTTATATAGGTTTATTGTTAAGAACTGGCCTTAGGGCTGCTGCTCGTAAGCGTTCCAAATAGTAATATTATCCTTATAGGAGAAGAAAGGAACTAAGCTACGGAGAGTCACGTCAAAAGTTCTGCCCCTCACACAAGGTGGGTCTGCTGCCTAAAGCGGTCTAGAGTGGCAGAAATAAATTGAAATACACTACAACAATAATGCTAGAATTAATCTAAGTACCTTTTATATATAATTTACTTACGAAAGTAACTTACCTTAATTATTATCGGATTCTTTAACTATATTATCCTTATAATTAGAATCTAAGGTATCTAAGGCATTAAGGACCCTTTAAATGTTATTAATTTCCTTATTAATCCACCCCTCTTTATCTTCTTCTTCTAAATTTAATAAATTTAACGATTTTAAGACCTTTAAGTGCACCTTCTTGCCATTAGGCCAGCCCTTATAACCCTTGTAATAGTTATTTTCCCTCTCTAATTAAATTATCTCCTTAATATAATAAGGGATTTATTTAATCTAAGCTTAGATTATTAATTATAGTAGGTCCTTCTAAGCAGTCTCCTAAGCCTTTATAGCTTCCTTCTGATTTCTTAGGCCTCCTTTCTTTGTTATAACCCTCTTTAAATACCACTAAGCTAGCTTAATAGCGTTTAAATTAGGTAAATTCCCTAGCTATAATAGCTTCTAAACCCTAAAGGAATTATAGATTAACTATTAAAAGTAATAACTATAAGGGGAAGCCTTATCTTCTTAAATAATTATACTAGGCCTTTTCTTCTAATATTACTTTATAAATAGAAGTAGTAAAGGCTTTAATATTATCTTTTAATATTAATACTAGTTAATTCCCTTATCTCTCTTTTTACCCTTTCCTTCCCTTACTAGCTTACCTATTTTCTTTATCTAATATTACTTAGGCTTAGGGCCTAGCTTCTTCTTCTTAAGGTTTAATTAATAAAGACCTTTCTTAATCTCCTACCTTTTATAGTAAATAGGTTCTAGCTACTTATTTAATTCTTTAAGCTCCTTTTTAGCTTCCTTACCCTCCTTAATAGTCTCTAGCCTCTAGTAGTAATAAGGACTCTTCTAATTATATAAAAAAGACCCCTAAAATATAAATTCTATTACTAACTTCTATTACTTATAAATATAGCTTTAAATAAAGGCCTTATTAGCTTTATACTATATATAATATCCTTCCCTTTAATATAATAAGATTATTAATATTTTATTAGTCTAAATTACCTTTTTCTAATCTTTAAGGGTCTAGTAATAATAGGCTAGGTAGAAATCTAACCTATTCTTTATTATCTATTTTATTACACTAGCTTTCTTTATTAGCTTTATCTTAGAATACCTTAAAAGCTTTAAGGTCTAATAGATTATTAATAGGAATACCTTAATCCCTTTACTACTAAGCTCCCTAGTAAGGTAAGTACTAGTCTTTTCTCTTCTATAATAGTCTTAAGTAACCTTTTTAACTAGCTTAGCTTAAAGGAATTCCTTTCGCTTTAAAGAAGGCCTTCTAGACTAAGGGGCATTAATAACTTAAGTTATATTAATATAAAGAGGTCTAATATTAGGGTTAAACCCTTATTAGTAAGCTCTTTTAAATATCTAATTAATAGTCCTTTTATTAATACCTAGGTTATAGGCTATTAATGCTAATAATTAATATTTTGCCTTTAATACTAGCATATAGGCCTAATCTATAACTATTAATAGCGTAGTTATTATAGTAATAATTAAGCTATTTAAGGAACTAGCTAATTAAGGGATAGTAAGATAATTAAAAGAGGGATAGCTAAATAATTAAAAGAGGGATAGCTAGATAATTAAAAGAGGGATAGCTAGATAATTAAAAGAGGGGAATCCATAGAAGAGGTAAGCCCCTTATATATTTTATTACGGTTAGGCCACCCCCCTGCTGGCTAATTAGGCAGCAGACCCACCTTGTGTGAGGGGCAGAACTTTTGACGTGACTCTCCGTAGAGGTTACATAGGATCCGCCTTTATATTATTATGTGTGTAGGTTATGTGTGGCTTACGCATAGCCCTACCCTAGCTACGCATAGCCTATAGCCTTTACATGCCCTTTCTAGATCTAGGATTAACCTAAGATATAACCTAAGCTTCTAAGCTTAAGTCTATAATATACTCCCTTACTTAGGCCTTCTCTCTCCCCTCTTTTTTTTATAGTTATTAAGTTATAAGTAAGTAATATATATATATAGCTATTATTATATAGTTATATTATGCCCTACGTAGGGCTAGTGCATAGCCCCCCTAGTAAACCTATAAGTAAGTAGTGTGTTATATAGCTAGCGTTATATATATATATAGGGCCTATATAGGTCTTATATATAGCCTAGTAGGCTAAGAAATTTTTTCCCTATAGGTTACCTTACCCCTAGCCTATTAAAAAATAGCCTCTCTTACTAACTCTTTTCCTTATAATACTAATCTAAATTATTTCTATATTATTACTAGCTAATATTATACTTTATCTATCTAGTTACCCTTACTTTCTCTTTATATATTAACCTTTACCTATTAAATTTCCCTTTCTTTCCCTAGCTATTATTTATCTCTCTAATCCTTTTATAGCTAATTATTTAATATCCCTCCTTTACTTTCCTTTAAAGTAAGTATATAGTTATAACCCCTTAGTACTATTATTAGAATATAAATACCCCTATATATTCCTTACTCTTTTCTCTTTTTTTTCTATTTTATACCCTTATTTTCTTTATCTTATTAGTTTTTTACTACTTACCTTAATTAAATTATTTTATTAATCCCCCTTTATACTCTCTTTTTATACCTAGTTTACTTATTATTATATCTATTACTATTACCTTAAGTGCTATTACTACTATTACTACTAGTAATACTTCTTCTCCCTTATTACTATTTCTTTTCTTTCCTAAAAAACTAAATTACCTTAGTAGCTATATTCTAAAGGGTAATTCTAATAACTCTAATAACTCTAATAATAAGAAGTAAGAGATTCTATATATTTAATATATAAATAATCTTTATAATAAGGGAATATAAAAGTATATTCTAAGGTCTTATTAAGCTTATTTACTTTATTAGTATATCTATTATTTATATAGCTAAGAGCTATATTTATATTTAGGTAATCTAAAGCTATAATATATATATAAGTATTTAATAAACCTTTTAGCTACTAATAAAGCTATTAAGAC
>AMDK01000622.1:0-15898 GCA_000309355.1 Epichloe gansuensis var. inebrians E818
GCGTTTTCTGCTTATCAATCTTACCTCTGAACTCGGTGCCGGCATAGGCAAAACCCTGTGATTTACAGGCCGCGATGCACTTCTGTGGCGTCAAGGAAGGGCCATCGACCTTGACTGGGTAAGACAGCGCTCTCCCACTGGACGAGTTGTCGGTGTAACATCCGATTGGTTTGTAATCTTCTACAGCGACCTCGTCGGGCTTCTTGGGAAATGTGCTGTCTTCCCAGATTGACAGGGCTTTGTTCCCTCCACAGGTTTCCTGTTTGTTTCCGTTGCATGGAAGGTTGCATTGGCCTTCGTCTGCAGGGGTGCCATTGATGACAGCGCCGCAGAAGCAAACGCCGTAATACTTCAGTCCAGCATAGCGAAAACCATTTCCTGCCGGTGCGGTGTATTAGTCATAGTTCTATTATACCGGGCTGCCTGCATTGGGCCGCAATACAACTTACCTTTGCAGATGGTGGCGCATTTCCGAACAGTCATATCGCCTTGGCCAACTTTGGAGCGCATGACCAGAGCAGGAGGGTTGGCATCGCTGAAACATCCAACGGATTCAAAGGGTTTGAATTGGTCCACGCACGGCGGGTGCTCGACGTTCGTCGCAAGAACGACTTGGCTCAAACCCGTCGCTAGTGCGGCGACAAGTAGAGATCGGGCCATGGCGAAACGTTTTGTTGGACGACGTGGTATAAACGAATGTTGGAGAACGAAGAGCTGTGCTGGAGCTTCCTGGGTTGTCCAAGAAGATTGTGAAGAATGCAGAGGACAGCAAACCTTTATTTATATTGCTATGCCGAGTGGTAGCTGCCGATTCCCAGATTCGCTCTGGTTACTCTGGTAAAGCACCACCGAAGCTGGAAAACATCATCAAAGCCTCCTCCGCACAGACTAGCAAGCGAATGTCCTTTCAGCTCAAGACCGTGATGAGGGTCTTGCGATGGCCTGCCACTCTCGGTCCACGTCACGAAAGCGCTCATGGTAACATGTCAATGTTGTCCAAAAGGCCTGGGCCAGTTGGCGGGCGAAAACTCTAAAGTCTTGGAATGGCGAAGCAAAGCGGAAAGAACAAAGCAACATCAGGCCAGTCCGTGCAGCGGCCACTGCCACCTATCTTCGCGACAATAGCATGGGGACCAGCGTGCCGGCTCACCGGAACGAACTTGGTTCTGGGCACAGGTGAGCGAAGGGCTTGGATCCTAGCGCAATTGTGTGGATGGGTTACTAACTTGTGAAGAACTTGAGAACAGGCGGCCGATGGACCGCCGCTCAGACGTCCAAGCAACGTGGGTTAAACGAGAGCCGGCTAGCCCAAGCACCATTTTCCTATTCAAGTAATCTTCAAATCTTTAACCTTTGGCTTCTAACTGGTCCGCCTGAACCCGCAAACCCGATACAGCCCCATTTCAGGTAGCGCCGCGGCGGCGCTGCCCCAGCTAGCAGGCTCTAGGCCCGAGGCTCGAGCAGTTGCGTCGATGGATCGAAGCTCGTCGTTGCCGATTACTTGCTTCGGTCTGTCCGAAGTCATTGTTCTTTGCGTGTGCGATCATAACAAGTGTAAAATGCAAACGTGAGAATCGCGATGCATGTATCTCCGATCTGTTACCCCCGATCAAGTGGATGACGATGCAAAGACCAAAAAAAAAAAAGAGATGGAAGACAGGTTTTTTTTGTTCATGTCACGTGCGCAGCGTCATGATCTCGCCATTGGGTGGGATAACTTGACTTAACCTACCCTTGAGATTGACCACAAAAAATGCTCTGGATTGATTCAACAAAACCTTCCGTGCGCTTGACATCTCAACGTTGCCTCACCAAGCTTCGTCACTGACCACCGCCGCCCAGGCATTTCCGTTTCCATTCTCGTTTCCATCTCGTGTCCTCCGGGCCAGAGTAGCGCGCATTGGTGGTGCCATAAGAAGACTCCCGTCTCAATGGCCAGCAAGCCAGTTCTGGAGAGTGATGTAAACCCTCCTCCGCCAGCCCATGGTGCGGCAAGGAAAGCGAGAGCTTCTCCAACATTCTTTCCATTCTTCTACGTATTGTGCTGCTCGGCGTGCCCTTTTCGCCCACTCGCTTCTCGCGGCTCCGGCTTTTCCTCACCGCCATTCTTTTCCTCCCGCTCCTCATTGCCTTCTGGACGTATACATGATTTTTATAATTTTTTTTTTTTCATCGGCAGTGGCCAATGCATCTAAAATTCAAACATAACATAAGAATTACTGGCAACACCCAGCCAGTGCAACAATTAACAACCGATTGACACTGGACGTATACATAATACCTCCCTCCACCTTTGGCCCACGCATCAACGAGCATGTCAAGCTGCCCGGCCATCCGATGGAGTCTTGTGCGACCTCTAAGCATGCCGGCGACCAAACAAGCCAGGTGAAACGGAACAAGCAAGGTTCCCCCCCCCCCAAATCCAGACGTTTTCCGAGCCGTACATGGATGGCAAGGCTGACTGGAGTATCGCCGTGACTGGGCCAAGTTCAGCTTCACGTGGCTTCTTTTCAGGTACGTCAATCTTCACATTCTTCGCAGACAAAAGTCCATCGTATCAACGGTGGCAGTCTCAGTATGGACTGTCCGGCGTTCTCGCGGCGAGAATGCTCTGCCCGAAACCCGTTAGACGAAGCCACTCTACCCTGGCAAGTCTCCAGTATCCATCCCACCATGCCAAGGCGAATCGTCTCAAACCGCAGAGAATTGTTGTTGACAAGGGCGCGATGAATTGCCGCCTTGTTGAAAACAGTTGTGGCAACAGTCATCTCACAAGAATAAAATGACAAAACTTGGGTAGTGTGTCATGGGGTTTGGGAGGGAGCATAATTTTTTAGATGGAATAGATGCAGATAGCAGTGGAGAAAGAAAAAGGCCTAATAACGAAACGAGCTAAGCCATCTATAGAATTCCCTCCAACCACGCCTTCACCTTTATACCTTGTTGCGTCTCTGTCTTGTCTCCGACGTACAAGTTGTACACTGGAGCAACATGGCCTTCCCGAGGTCCCACAAAGAGCTCGACGACGTTTGGGAGTGCAGCCTGGTTGGTTGATTGGTTGATTGACATGTTAGCGTGCGAAACATGCATGGCATAACCCGAAGGCGTGTTGGTGGTTCCTTACCTGAAGCTTCTGGGCCAGATCTTCAATGGCCGGCAGCATGATCTCACTGCCACCTGCGCAGATCAAGACGCGCTTGACGGGGAAGTCTCGAACCAGCTCTGCGGTGCGAGGGAAGCGCTGTTGAAGAAGTCCCTGTCGGCTCCTCCGAGGAACGCGCTGGACCAGGGCTTGTCGATGCGCGAGGTGATGAGGTCGCCGCCGTCATAGATTTCACGGTTGCCATGGTCTTCCCCGATGAGCGTCCAGGGGGCAATCCCGACGGCCCCGGCGAGTGGTTCGGCCAAGCTCAGCGCCGGAATGGACGGGTGCGTGTGCGCCAGGTGGGAGAGGATGCCCATGACCAGATTGCCGCCGGCCGAGTCGCCGCCCAGCAGGACCTGGGACGCGCCCGGCCCGTCTGCTCCAGGATGTAGCGCAGGCCCGAACAGCCTGGGTGAGCTGGGTAGGGTACACCGCCCCCGGGGCGAGGGCGTAGGTCAGGACGAAGACGGCGAGGTCCTTGCCCGACGCGCGCGAGGAAGCGACCAGGCCATCGAGGAACTTGAAGTAACCCGGGTTGGCGGGCAGGCAGAAGCCACCGCCGTGATACCAGATGAGGACGTTTTTGGCGTCTTTGCTTCCCAGCCAGTGACCTTGGGCGCCGTCTCCGAGGTCCACCGTCTCGGCGGGCATCTTTGCGGACCGAGCATACCGCTCGTACACGACGTTGGTCAGAGGCGAGATGAGTCTTTTGACGGCAGAGTTAGCTGGCACACGCACGGCTCGTCATCTGCTGCGCCTCGGTGAGGTTGAAATTGAAATCGAAATCTACAATTGAAAATTGAAAATTGAACCTACTGTAGCTGAACGGGAGAGAGGCGGTCCGTGGCTCTTCGTAGAACGGCATATGCGACGTGGAGGTGAAGGCTGGGGGCGTCATTATGCTGGCTCCGGGAAAAGCCCGTCAGTACTGAGAATATGGCCACGGCGATGATGGACACCAAGGCGGGTACTATGTCCAGCGTGCCCCATATGGACAGTTTCTCCGTCGCTCTAGTCTGCATCTCGAGGCGGGAACCTGGTCGGTCGTAGGTCGGTCGTAGTCGGTCGTCGGATAGTTTGAACTTGTGCGTTGACGTTGATGCCGAGAATGGAATGCGCCGAGGGGCATGTTATAAGCAGAAAACGTGGTGACCACCGAGACCACCGAGTTACAGATCTTTGAGATGACCGGGGCAGTCGAATATCCATGAGCTTCGTGAAGAAAGCAAATGCCTCGGGTGCGGACATCGACCCGTCTGACCGGGCTCCGTGTCGGTGAGTCGTGGTTCCTGGTCCGGCCAATCGGAATCTCGTGCCATTGTCCTATGTAGTTGACCGAGGGGCTCGTTTTCCCACACAGGGACAGCCGATGCGACGACAGGTGGCTCGTTCGAGAGAAACACGGGACGGCCGAGCATGGTTGTTTCACTGCGCCCATCATCATGTGCAGATACGATACGGGGAACAAAGTCAATACTCCGATACACATGGCATGCCGCCGCCCGTTAGCCCACTCTCATCGGTCCCCAAAGTGCTCACTGCTCCCCTCGGTGTGCCACGGAGCACTCCGCGTGGTGTTGCCTTGTCATTGCTTCCATAAGTCATGACGCAGCTCGTCGAAAGGGGCGAGGTCACTTGAGGTGTCCCCCGGATAGGGTTGGGGAATAGGTGTGCAATTGTCATTCCGTCATTCCGTCATTCCGTCACTATTCACAGCATGCGGCTGGCTATTCAGGGATATAGGCTTGGTCAACTTCATCTTCGCGTGGCCTGCACTATGGACCGGTCCATCGATAACCGATTTGTCAACACATTGAAAATTATTTGTTTGCAAGTACGAGAAATCGAGGCACGCGCACCAAGGTTCAGACAGTGGCCATTGACCACAAAAACTGACTCACTCAAGACAGCCGAGCAAAGGATGAATTTCCATTTCGCTTTACCAGTCAGTGCCAAGATAATACAATGTACAACTCTATTCATGGAGGAAAGCTTCTAACTCAACACAGCCCATCAAGTCGACCTGCAAGCAAAAGGGCTGTGTGCACTACCGTCACTTGTTTCCCTGATCTGGCAGATGACATTAGTCGGCCGTTGGGAGCACCACAAAAAAAAAAAAAAACGTGAGAAGAGGGGGGGGGGGAGATTATTTACGTTGGGGGTGGAAGACTCACAATATCGACGATAGTAGCATAGGTTCCGGCAACGAGAGTCACAGCCCCAATGATGAAGGCGACGATGCTTCCGACGCTGATGGCCAGGTTCTCCTTGGAGTACCAACTGCCTCTACACAACAACTTGAACCACATGATGGCTGGGATCCAAAAGGAAAATCCCGACACGAAGAGCGCCGACGCAAGGGACAGCAGATCTGAGAAGATGGGAATGGCTTCTGCGATGACCCATGCCACAATCGTAAAGGCCGTCACCAAGCCGATCCAAGTGGCCCAGCCCTTGGGTGTCTTGATGTAGCGCAACACCGAGTTTTTGAACATTCGACCATGTAGATAACGGAGCGCAACGGTGGAGTTGATGGAGCCCGAGATGAAGATGACGGGGAGGGCGACGCCAAATGCGACCTTGGAGATGGTTGGGCCCGCAGATAAAAGGGCTGGGGATTGGACAGATGAGCCGACAAAGGCGTAGCACAAGGCGCCCGTCAGAGTGTAAATAATGATTTGGGTGAAACCAGAAGCCCACATGGACTTCATGTAATCGTTGGGTGAGTGCATTTCGTCCATGAAGGAGAACTGACCGATGGCAAAGCTAAAGGCAAAGATGATATTGCTCACAGCAACGAACGCTTTGGAGAAGGTGACATCTTCTCGAGGCCAGGCTGACCAGTCCACGCCGCCGAGCCCCATGGAACTGTCGGAGGCCTGGATTCCAGTTGCAATCATGGTGATGCCGACGGCGGCCACAATCGAACCAAAGTCGACATAACCAAGAATGGCCACCTCGGCGAAGGACGGGGGGATGGCCAGAATGAGGAGGACAATGGCAGACACGGCAGAGAAGACAATAGAGCAGACACGGCCGTTGTCGAGGGTGCTGAGAGCAATGCTGCCCGTCAGGGCGTGCGAACCCACCACCATGACAAGCTCAAGCACCAAGGCCAGACCGAAGAGCTCGTATCCAAACCTGCCGAGCAGCAGCCGGCCAGCATCGGCATAGTTGGCCGTCTCTGGGAACTTGAGCTTCACCTGACCGACGATGTAGCTCGTGAATATCGAAACCAGTCCCAAGGCAATGGTCAGCAAGACGCCCGGGAACATGCCCAAGGTGTGATAGGCGGAAGGCAGGCTGAGGGCGCCCAGTGCCACGGCCTCGACAATCGTCACGATGGCCAGTCGCTTCCATCCCAGTCGGTGAAAATGGGCGTTTCCAGCGGCAGCGATCTTCTTGAGTCGGTCTTGGGCCAGATCCTCGTCGCTCGTTTCGCGAACAGTGTCGTCTTCGGCAACATAACTCTGCGATGGTTGGCCCTTGTCAGGCTGAGCGGCAGGGGGTGCAGCCATATCGGGAATCAGGAATGCAAATGGAAATGGAAATGGAAATGGAAAAGCTGGGAAAAGACGGGAGGGGGGGGGGCGGATGAATGGATTGGATATTGGATGCCGCGACGACCACGACTTGAAAAAGGCCGGTTCGCAGGTTCGCGCGCAAACATAGGTCCAAAGCCTAATAAAAGTCAACATGCCGTCGTTGCTCTGTTGTTATCTCTGGGGGCGCGTGCAGAGATTTTCTGGGGACCGCGCGCGAAGCAAAGTCGTCGAGTCATGGACTCATGGGAACCGCGGAAAGATTAAAGATAAGTACAACATCGCACCTGCCACAAACTGCCGCAAACAATCGTGTTCCGACGCGTCAAGTCAAGTCAAGTCAAGTCAAGTCTTCCTTCCCCTACTTGCTCCTGTTTCCACGTCCCCAGTCGGAGAAATCTTTCGTGGTTCCAAGTTCCATGGCTCCACATGACTGGGTCCCATTTCAAACACCTTAATTGCAAAATGCTTCATTCACATCACTCACTAGTCGTTCGAGATGGGGCCCCGGCCGGGTGTCCCAAGGAAAACCCCTGCGACACGGGGAACCGCAGACAAGACCGGACACATGACGCGATTTCATTATTGCTATGAATACATACATATAACATACATACTCAATCGGCACAATGGCACTGATAACAAGCGCGGAGTGACCCCCGAGTATTGGCTGAAATGAAGTCAGGTTGGTTGTCCCCGAGTCAAGGAGTCAAGGGAGGGTGAAGCTCTCTCGTCTCATACCAGATAGCACTACATGCATGATATGGCTCTTGTTGACACCCTCTTTTTCTTTTCTCTCAGTGCCGAGTAAGCTCTTTTTTCGCTAATAGGGCATTAGCCACATTGGGTGGTAGTCCGCGGTGAGGCTTTGTGACGGAGCCACCAGTGACCTTGTTACCCTTCCAAACCCATTTTGAGCAGGCTGCACACGCAATATAATAGTTGGTGCCACTCGGGTTCACGGTCCCAACGACGTTTTTTACCGTGAGATTGGTGATGGGCACGCCTGGTGTAGGGTGGCCAGTAGGCCCGCTGTTCTTGTAGTCCTGCTGGACGATAATCCCGTGGACGCCGATATTGGACAGAGTGATAGATTCGAACCGAACATTATCGATGGAACCATGGCCCCCTTGTAAGGCTTTGATTCGTATCCCATTCTCGGAATTCGAGACGGTACAGTTCACAATCCGCACATTGCTGACATCATTCGACTTTCGGCCACCCACCGATCCGACGGATATGGCGTGCCCGCCAGAACAATGCCCGTTGATAAAAGTGATGTTGTTACCAGAGTTTATAGCCAGGCAGTCATCTTGGTTCTTGACCCTAGCACCCGAGATGTAGACGCCAGAGGAGAGCGCCACGTCGAAAGCATCCGTGTTATGCCCTCCACGGCTATCGCCGAGAGAGTCGTCCACGCTGACGTCGAAGATGCCCAGATTTTTCACCGAGCTGATGCTGAAGGCTTGTGCGGGCGTGTTCAGCACATTGAGCGAATTGATGGTTGAGTCGACGAGGTTGTTGACCGCGAAGAATCTGGGCTTCTTCCTGCCGCCATTCGTGCCCTGGCCGTCCCACCAACGCTGGCCTTCGCAGTCAATAACGTGGTCCGGGGCACCTTCGATGGTGATGTGCTTGCCGGAGACGGAGACCAGGGGACCAGCCCATTCTGCATACCCAAAGGTCGTTTTCCCAGAAAAGATAACCTTGCAAGTTTGTTAGAACTTTGGGGGATTCGTCACACATTGTCGCCAGTCGTACTCACACGGGTATTGTCGTTCAATTTCTCAAATTTGAGCGTCTGCCCGGCTGGCACATGGACATTGCTGAGCGTGATGCTTGAACAACCTTCTTTTTCCTGCATCGCTCTCGCGGCGTCTGTAAATGTACAGGCATCATCCCCCATTGTGGCTTTAGTTGACTTTGTCGACACCGTGGTACCAGCCAAGGCAGGTATGAGCAGCAATATAAGGGAAAACATGGTGAGAGAAATGTTCAAGCACGCCGCAGAATCTGTGATTGGCTGCCAAAGAACTCTCTCTGTGCACACAAGACTGATATAAATCCAAGACCGAATGCCCTGCCTCAGCCGTAGAGTTCCGGTCGGAGCTTTTTATTCACAATCAACCGCGCTTTTCGATACTTTTTGGACCTTGGGTTGGCAACATCATTGCGGAGACTCAGTACTTGTCCCAAGTTATTGGGTTTTCGGGAGTCGGTGCTTGGACCTTTTGCTGCCGTTTCCCGCGGTTTCCCGTGCGATTTACGCTGGACTAGCTAGCTGCAGAGGGCAAAACTTGTCTGAAACCGTGTAAATCCCAGTCATGTCTTCTCCGAGTTAATACGAGCAACGGAAAAAGCTCATGTACATAGAAGCGGCATAATAATATGCAAAAGGATGGTCCTGACAGTTCGACGATGAGATGAACTTCCGGGAATGTGGAGCAGGTAACAGGCCTTCGAAACGGAGGAGCGTTGAGACGAATTAGGCTGAACCTAATACTGCTCCGACGTATACATGTACGGAGTACTCCGTACAAGCTTGGACCCTTGCACTTTCTTTCCCTGATATCTTTTTCTTCAAGTCTTGCTCTGTTTCATGCAATTCAACTGACCTTTAATACTCCGTACGTACGTACACATACATACAGACTCCGCGGCGGCGCCGAATCCATGTCATTTGCCCCAAGGGTAAAGCGTTAACCTGGTGCTTGCGGGAGCAACGCATTCAGCCCCAGCGGCCTCACGAAGCTCCTTCCACATGATGATCCTTGTTAGTGTACGGACTATATGTACGTGGAATTACGGAGTAAATGGAACCACTGAGGCATGTGCGCAACTCATCTGATTGAGGGAGTAAAGTTCCGTGGCCACTGCTGGAAGGTGTTGAAATCTAATGTAGTATTTTTCTACAAAGTGCGGTTCGCTGGTCCCAAAGTGGCGTTGGTCAATTTGATGCATCGATCCGGGAAACCCATCTCTGTCATTAATTCGCGACAATGTAGTTCGGAAGAGGCCACGGGTGCTGCGCCGGTGAGATAATTCGAGCGTGCCGTCCCACCCGAGCATTGTCTATGTATGACATGATTCCAAACCTCCCCCGGCCAGGCGGGTTCGAATAAGGCAGAAATATGCTCTGTTGAGTGGTTTCCGCTAAAAATTCGCGGACGTCGTTGAATGATGATCCGGTAGTAATCGGTAATACTCGGGGCGTCACTCTCAGAGCGTACTGGCGAATCTTGTCACAATCCTTCCTGCTGTTTCGACTTCTACATAAGACGGAGTAGAGCCATAATACTGGCCTTGGATAAATGCCGCCAGACCCTTCCTGTTCTCGGGACGAAGATGGAACAAGGCTTACTCCGTACGAGAGTGAAAATATCGGTAAACCTTGTCCATGTCCTCGAATCTTCGCCAGTCGGTCCACGATCCATCAGAGCGATTTGTACATACTGTATGTAGAGCTGTTGCTCCCTACTAGCAATGGACATACGGGCTACATGTCCGAAATGAGCCACGCCACGCCACGCCACGCCATATTTGCGTCCGGGGTCATTGACGCATCAATTATGCCTGTAAATGCCTCAAGAGGTGTTTCCCCATAGCTTCATAATGGTTTGGCGACAGACCCACTGAGCTATTAGCACAATTCATACATACATAGACCGTGGACGTGGCCTTGCAACTCATTAATTCATTTGGCGTCACGAGAACCCTTATCTAAAGGCCCGTCGGAACCAGGTGGGTGTTAGTACCCCACTGATATAAAGATCATACGAGCTGTTCAATTTACCCTCTGTGCTCCTATCGGCGACATGTACGGAGTACTCCGTATGTAGACTTATCCACCACGTGGCATTCTGTCTTGTTTCCCCTTTTTGTGCTTGCCGTGCCTTTCTTGTCGAGCTTGCCCTTTTTTTTCTTTTTTTTTTCTCAGTCTCGGGCGTGGTCAGGTGTGGTCATTGGTCACTGGTGGCAATGGAATCAAGCCGTACTCCGTATTAATAGCACTATTAGCACGCAGTGTTTGATGGACGAAGCTGGTGTCGGTGATGGCAGAATTGACCGCCGAATTACGTAATACCGAGTAAGCACAATGCAAGCTTGCAAGGGATTTCATTGCGACGGGAAGGAAAGAAGCGGAGCCAGCATGAGATTACGGAGTACAACGGCGTCTTCGTGCTACTTTCCATGCATTTGTGCATTTGCGGTGACAGATGTTGGGGCCAACCCCGGAGAGTTTACATACATAAGTCTTTGCATTTTTCTGACGGGCGGAAAATATGACCTGTGGACGAGGGGCTAGAAGGGGCCTACTGCATGATGCAGGTGGCTTGTCGCCTGTCGCCTGTCACCTCGCCTGCCAGCTGGCAGGGCAGCAGCTGGCCAACATTGAAGCACGTAATAATAATACATATGTATGTAAGCAGGGTGGCAGGCAGGGGAATGTTGAATTGAGAGGGCTCACTCAGAGCAGCCGGCAGGTCCAGACTCCACAGCAGTAGCGGTCACGCGCTCTATTACATGTACATACGCTTCAACAACGATGTGTCGAGCTGTTTGTTTGTTTGCAAAAGCCAACAAGAAGGTGCTGCTGATCCGTCCATCTTGGTCGGCTTGTTGGCGTCGGTGCCTATCCACTCTACCATCCACGCAGGTCACAAAACCGGATATGAAGTTGTAATGAGTTGTTGACCTCTCATGGCCGCCCCCCTGGTTCCCCAGCTCGAGTGAGTGCGGCGACAGATTAAGGTAAAGGAATATTCAAATATTAAAGAGAAGCAGCCAGCAACCAACTGGCAACCACCCATTGAACATTGGAGTACTGCACCAAGGTCTGCTGGGTTACCAGGTACTAATCATAATCATCAATCAGGTGTTCAACTGCGCCCGTCTACTCCCTGCTGTACCGGTACTGCAAGGCACTTCTCTCCGGCTCGAGCCAATGAATGATACAAGTATTTCGTGGAAGCAGAGCATGGTTGCTTATTCTCATGATGCGCGACCGTCACGCTCGAATGGTACCGACATGAAGCATTGTTGGCAGACTCGCCGACTTTTTGCGTTGCGCCCATGGCTGACTATTCAGCCACCGCGGGCGGCGACGATGTGTCCTCGCCATACCAAACCCACTGGCTTGTCATCATCGTCTTCATCAGTATCGCCCTCTTCAATGTCGTTGAGCTCAATTTCCTAGTCCTCACCACGTTGAAGCGGTTTCGTGGCCTCTACTTTTGGAGCTTCACTTGTTCGGCATGGGGCGTCGCGTTGAATGCCGTGGGCTATCTGCTCCGGCATCTCAACCCGGAGCAATCGGGCTATCTCCATGCCACACTAATACTGACCGGCTGGTGTTCCATGGTCACAGGGCAATCGCTGGTGCTCTATTCCCGATTGCACATCGTCATGCACGACCCGCGTCTTCTGCGTTGCGTTTTGGCCATGATCGTCATTGATGCCATCTGGCTCAGTATACCCGTCATCGTCTTGGTGTACGGCACCAACTCGAGCAATCCAGCATCCTTCAGACAACCGTATTCCATCTTTGCAAAACTTCAGCTGACCGTCTTCTTCGTTCAAGAAGTCTTTATTTCGAGCTTGTATATTGTCGAGACGACGAGGCTGTTGAGGGTGCAGCGAGGCATCGCCTGCTCAGCAATGAGACGTGTCATGGGACACTTGATCCTGGTCAACATGTTCGTCGTCCTTCTCAACATCAGCATTCTGTGTCTCGAATTTACCGAACATTACAACATACAAACTGTTTGGAAAGCTCTGGTCTACAGCGTGAAGCTGAAAGCCGAATTCAGCGTGTTGAATCGTCTGGTCGAGTTTTCGCAACAGGTCCGCCCCGGGCGCCACATATCGTCAGCACATCATGACACATCGACGGATATCGCTCTGGAAACATATTTGAGGAATGCCTCGCGGGCCCCGGCAGGAGTGGAGTACAGTATGCAGGTCACAGCTGGGCGACCGGGCGAAAACAGCTCTCTGGAAGGGGTTGAGATTGTAAAGACAACGGCGGTGACGATCAGTCACAGCGGCCGGCAATTGCCAGAAACTAGAACACCGACAACAGCAGAAAGTTGTTCAGCGGGAATGTCAACCGATGACAGACGCGACGCGGACGCGGATGGCGCATCGTCGTCGTCACAGGTCAAGCTGGCTCCTTGATTGTGGAACTTGTTGCATTATGAATTTTGTCCCTTTTCTTTTTGGATTGTAACACGGGCCGGAGGCTGAAAAGTTACCGAAAGATTATTGGGTAGTCAATGATGTCCTTTTAGTTCATCTTTCATGTACCGTACGACTTCTCGTTACGTGATCCATTTCCCATATCCGCACGGTGGGTCGACCGATCGATGAAGAAGCTTGTCAGTCAGGATCAAGGAATGCCCGTGTCCGGCCTGCTGACCCCACTTCAACGTGCCATTCCCCCGCCTTTCCCCCGCCTTCCCACGTCCCTCTTGTGGCAGTCTGGTCTCTTCGTCATTCATGTTCGGGCAGTTTCAAGTTGAATTTTCACAACGTAGCCGCCGCAAAATATGGCTTGCTGTGCATCGTCTCTACTAGGCGTTCGGCGCACCTATGAGCCTTTCGGACAGACTGGGAATAAGCCCCTTCATCAGCAGCATCAAGCAGGTACTGGCATAGTGAAATCTTCTCCATGTGCTCACATGATGGGGTCAAAGGCTCGCATCATCAACAAGCCACGGACCAAGAAAGACTCTGAGATGGGAAATAAAAGTACGATGCTCAATGGCAACCGACACCAAAGTCTTTGCACACCTCCCTCCCTTGTGCTCTGACGTTCTCGACGACCCATAACCGAGAGTTCGAAAAGACAAAAACCTTGCCTGGAGCAAAGGCAAAGTTGTTGCTCATTTCGCCCACGACAATCTTGCCCAGCAAAATGCCCTTGGAGTTCCAGATGTGCACGCCGTCGCCGCATCCGGCCCAGACGTTGCCATGCGTATCGCAATGAATGCCGTCGGGGAATCCATCGTCTGCCCATGCAAACGTCCTGCGATTTTCGAGACGTCTCATGTCGACGAGGTCGAAGGCGTAGATTGTAGAAGGCCGGGTGGGAAGAGGCTCGAACTGCTGGCTGCCAGTGTCCGTAATGTACATCGTCTTGAGGTCGGGCGAGAACTCAAGCCCATTGGGCTGGACGAAGCCATCCGCCACCACCTGAACGACTCCCGTCTCGGGATCCAGACGATAGACCTGTTTTGGCTGCGTCGGCTCGGGTCGAAAGTGCTGAAAGTAGCCGTAGTCGGCGTCGGTGAACCACAAATCACCCGTGATGGGATGTTGACGCGCGTCGTTCAAGGATGAAAAGTTGCGGCCGAGAAAGTTCGTCAAGATGGTCGTCGACTTGTTGGTGTTGGGGTCCACGGCCAGCAGCTTCGCGTAGTTCTGGAAGTCGCCTTCATCACACCAAAGCTGCATCGGCGGCGTTTGGTTGTAGAGCGATCCAGGAGGATAGTACGTCGTCCCGCCGTTGGCCATGGCCAAATCGGGGAACTGCGTGCTGTGGTACGGGTAGTCGTCCGAGTCCAGGCTCACGACGGTGATGTTGATGTTGTCCTCGGAGCTCTTGTAGTTTGACGATATGTAGAGCGAGTTGTCCTTTCGGTTGTAGATGCCAGCCTCGTGAAACGCTTCCCACGGCAAGTCCCACACTTTCCTCGCCCTCGCATTGTGGCCAATTACGCTGTGGAATTCTGGTCGATAGGCCTTGAGGGCGATGGCTGGCACTGACGAGGCATTGGACAGCGACCCAAAGCAAGCGGCGTCTGTGGCGCCAGCCAGCAGGCTGACGTTGGCGATGGCGACGACAGACATGGTCTTCAACCTGACCAAGTAGCAGTCGCGAGGTTAGGCCCGGCGAAAATGGGCTGAACTAGGGCTTCGCTTGCACCATGGACCATGTGTGGCTAGATGGGGGTCGAATCATGAGCAGCAACACCGGCTTCCGAGCAGCGTCGTAGATGGCCGCAGTGCGTGACCACCAGACGTTTCCGGGTTTCCGGGTTTCCGGCGACAAGTCAAAGAAACTTTCACGTGGGCCGAGTACGGCCATGGGTTATGAGGGGTCGTGGCTGTCGCGATTCTTGATCGATCTTTTTGTGCTTTTGCTCTGGTACCCCGCACAACAACAAGGAATTGTAATAGTTAGTAAAAGTAGCCAAACGAAACTAGTTAATAAGTACGGAGTATCTAGGCTGACTTGCCCAGGTCAGTCTTGGTCTGGTGTCTAGTGGCGTTTAGTGCGGTGGCCCGAGTCACGGTGGCAGGCGGTGCAGGTACCACGCGGTACCACGCATGATCAACAATCAACAAATCCCCCCTCGCACTTTCGACCCATCCAATCGCAAGCTTTTCCGCAAATCCAGGCTGCGGATTGCGTCTACACATTACATATGAGCCTCGGTAATAAATACCACTTTTTTTTCTTTTTTTTCTTTTTCATATGCAACATGGCCGACTGTGTGTGGCCTGGTTTTGTTATAAATGACCTGCCACTCCGTACCGTACACACATCCAGCAGAAGTATTACCTCATGGAATAAATACAAGTAAGTGGTTACCCCTCCCCTCTGCCAGTCATCATCATCTTCATCGCCTGATGGGATGGGACGGGATGAGATGGGATGGGATGGGAGCTGGGACGAAGAAGCGAAGCAGACAAGCAAGCAAGCAAGCAACTCTCCCTCTCCCGTCTTGCTCGCCTCATCATCCAGTCCTTCCTCCCTTCTCCCTTCTGCACTTTTGGCTGGCACCGTTGCGCGCGCGGGCATTCCTTCGTTGGCTAATATCTACCTACATAGTAATTGATTCATCCTTCCTTGCTGCCAATTCGACACGATACCCTTCCTCCCTCCTTCCACCGGCCCCCCCTTCTCCTAAGCAACAATCATGGCCTCTACGGTGCCCAAAGGCCACGTCGGCAACCTAGACGCCGAACAGGAAGCAAAACTCCGCAGTCTTTGGCAGACTGTCTTCAAACTATACGACATCCTGCAGGACTGGCATCAGAAGAAGGATGCGGCGCCAGCCCCTGTCGCCAGGGTCGATTCGCCCAAGAAATCTCGCTGGTTTGGCGGCTGGGGTCAGGCCGAGACGCCCAAGACCGAGCCCGCTCTTCCCCAAGAAGTCCTCAAGCTGATCGACTGCGGCGAGGCGGACAAATTCGGCCTGGCCAA
>AMDK01000623.1:0-15873 GCA_000309355.1 Epichloe gansuensis var. inebrians E818
GTCTCGGCAACCACCGCCACCGAGAACAGCATCGTCCTAGCATGGCAGCTCGGCAATCTATACCTCCTGATGGCGTTTATCGGCCTGTTCGTGCTCAACTCTACTTCCGAGGTCAAAGTTGTACGCAGCTACCTATGGGCCCTGTGGCTCGGGGATATCGGCCATGTGGCCTTCAGTTGCTATGGTTTAGGAAAAGACCGGATGATGAATCCATGGGAGTGGAATGCTCTAGCTTGGGGAAATATCGTCTTCACCGTCAGTACAATACTGTTATCCTCCCTCCCTCATGTTGCGCCGAATTGTCCTCTGCTCATTGTCGCCAAAAACTCCATCGTGGTTGTTTCCAAACGCCACTGACAAAGTCTCATGAGTCAATTGGTTGGTGTGCCGTCATCCAGTGTCCCTTGCTAAAAAAAAAAATTATTGGACATCCCCACAGGTCTGGTTATTCTCGATGCGTTCTGCCTACTTTGTCGGCATCTTTGGCCCAGATAAGCCTATTGTCTCCACCCGAAAGAAGTCTACCTAGACAAAACCCTGGCAGCCGAGCCGGGCTGTCACCTGTCAAACATGTGGGACAGGCACAAAGGGTGAAGTTTGAGAATCAGCTTGTGCTAGAGACCCTCGGCCTGCCTTTTTTTTTTCTCTCATCTATCTTCAATGCAGGGCGTTCAGGACGCGGCACATTCTTGATGTTTCGGAATATGCAAGAACGACGTCGATGTGTTGTGAGGCTAGCAACAAATGGTGTGAAGCCTTTGTATTATTAACACATGCCGTCTAAAAGAACAAGCCGTCATCTTCGCCAATTTGTGCTGTCTTCACCGTGAACGTGTGATTGGAGGCGTTTTTTCACGGATGTGCATAAAACGTCATCCAAAAGTCTTGCCATGACTTCTATTTGCACAAGTTGCACGTGTCAGGCGCTAAACAAGTTACCTTATCCTTCGGACTCGGCTGGGGTGGGGATACCGAGGACACCGAGGACTAGGAAAGGAAGTAGCGGCTCTCTCTTTAAAATGAAATAGCAAGTCCGGTTAGCGGAAGGGACACAACAGAAAATGCCCGATGGGCCGGCTGTTGACACTTGTACACAAGGGCCTGTTTCACGCCCACCAGCCAATTAGGGGTGGTATCCAAATGGGCCAATCACAGTACCCCTCCCTCCCTGCCTGGGCAAGGCGAGCGACGTGCCAAGACGGGGTAGTCTATGCCCTCAGCCTGGGGGGGGGGAAGAACAGCAAAACACAAAACACCACGGCCTTCGGTAGGGTTAGGGTTAGATCGATCACAGTGTCATCACGTGATTCGAAGATTCAGGGTCAGCTAATGAATTCAGCCACACGGCGAGCACGCACCTGATTTGGGCATGAGGGGCAAGACACTGACTGTATCGGCCCTCACTCACTTTGCTCCTCCCACTCCTTCCTTCATCCCTCCTCAGTCAAAGCCTGTCCATTCAACCGGATCCATCCAACCGGCAAAGCCATGCGAACACGCAGAAGAGGTCGCAAACAGAGCACGCCTGATGGTGATGCTCGATCAGGGGCCCCAGATGCGCGCTTGACGCGTGCTGGCGCTGTCGCCGCCGCCACCGCTGCTGCCTCTGCCGCTGCCACTACTCCGAAGAACTCTGGTACAGAGACACGCGCCAGGCCAGGCTCCCTCTCCTCTGACCCTATCCCTATCCGGGGTGCCCCAAAGCACGGCAAGCCCGTCAGTGTAGCTAGCATAGCAACAAGCCCCACCAGAAACGAAGAGGAAACCGAATTTGGTGAGGAGGAAAATGAAGATGGCTCTGGCGGGTCGGATGGGCCGGGGGCACAAGACGACCATGCTGCCACACGAGAACAGGAGATCCGATGCCAAGTCATGAATTCTCTACTACCCGATCTCAAAAGCGCGACCCGTGAGGTCAAACACCGACTCTCGAACGGGACTTACGACGACAGGGTATTTGCTACTATTCTCAAGACGAAACGCAGTGCATTTCGTGCTATTCTGAAGGCATACGAGGAGCCTGGCTCAGAGACTCCATTTATTGACTTTGCCTGGCTGGAGGAATTCGGCCAGCGCACGGGAATCGACACGCGATCTGTCACCCGTGCTTCGACGCAGGCGAATCAAGTGCTTGTACTCGATTTCATTCGCCAAGACTACATGCAGCAAGGCGAGGAGGACAAGAGCTCCCCTGCCGTCTTGTCCTTTCTCACGGCCTTGGACGCCGCGTTTCCACGACTTCTCGGGTCATCCCGAGACTACGCTCAGCATTTTGATCTCGCACTTGCTATTCGCACGTGTCTGTTCATCGAGTCGCTTGCTGCCCAAGTGGACAAGGTCAACGTTGCCGAAGTCATTGCCTCGGTGTTCTGCGCAGACAGTGACAACAGCGATTATGCCGCCCGCGTAAAATCAGGACCGTTCAAGAGCCTTGCTGGCATCAATCAGTTTGAAGAGGAGAGTCGAGAATTGGAACAAATCTCTCAGAGAACTGGACATCTAGCAACCGTAGCTTTGAAAGACGAGAAGCAACACGGGGTAGAGAAACTTCGTCAAGAATACCCCTTGCAAGACCTGCTTGAAAAGGTTGGCAAATGGTGCCTTGAGAACTATGCTCTACTGGACAATGCAGAGCCCGCCGAAAAGTCGAGCGCAAACGAGCTAGTCAATGCTGGAGGGCATGACGTTCAAGACACGCAGCATACTTTGGATGACATGCCCGAGTCCCAGCCCGAGTCCCAGCCCGAGTTCCAGCAAATTATTCGCCGGCCAGCAGGTGTCCAGAAGTAAGTGTGTTTTTTTGTTCGCTCGCTTTGTCAAATGGGTCTGCCAATCTCGACAATCTTGACAAGCCTTGAAGGTTTTTGGTCTTTCTCTGCCCACTCGCTAACTCGTGTCATTCACCTAGGGAGCGGTCCTTTGTCGATGTGAAGAGTAACGCTGTTCGAGAGTTGAGCGCTCTTGGCAATGGTACCAAGCCACGAGACCAAGAACCACCTTCGGATGCACCAACCGATTGCGACGAGGAGAACAGAGCTCTCCTGGCAAGCGAGGCAGGCACAAGTCCTGCCAGGCGCTCGCCAGGCAAGAGACGACGGGTTCCAGATGACGACTTTGACGAAGATGAGGACGACGAGGACGATGTCTTCGAAACAGATACCCGGGGCAACCACGATCCAGATGACCGAAGAGCAAGACTCAAAGCAAAGAACCCACTACCCGAAAGAAAACGCCAACGTCTCCCCAATCAACCACCCGCAAGCTCCGTGCTGCCGCCGCCCTCCTCGCCTGTTTTCCATCCCAGCGCATCCTTGGCCTATCCTGCCGCCGACCCGTCCTCCTCCTCCTCCTTCCGACCCGACTTCGACAACGTCAGAGCCAGAAGAGCTGTCGCCAACGAGCGCGCTCGCGCTCGCGACTTTTCCTCGTCATCACGTTCCGCCCCGGCGGCGCCTCCATCGACCAACCGCGTCGCTTCTTCCCAGAAACAGCGCCATCCATGGTCCGATGCGGACTCGGACCTCCTCATCGGTTTCATAGCCAAAGAACGTGCCTCATGGTCCACCATTGAGCGGAAACACAACCATGAATTCCACCACCCTCGCAACCAGCAGGCATATCGCGACAAAGCACGGAATCTGAAAGTCGATTTCCTCTTGACTGACGCCGTCTTGCCTCCCTGCTTTGATCTCGTCATCCTGAGCAAGAAGGAAAACGAGACAATAATGCGTGCACGCAAAAATCCATGGAGGAAGGAAAGCGACATCGACGCGAGAGGCATGGCCATCAATACGCTCCTTGAGTAAACAGGAAGGGGTCGATCCCACAGTTTTCATTTTCCTTTTTCTGTTTTTGCTTTTGTGGAATTGGGTATCTACGGAGTACAAGTATGGGCATTTGTAAGATATGCAGGGATATGTATCATTCAGAGTAGTGCCATGGATTTTGATCACATTCTGTAAAAATCTGCTCGTCAAGGTATCTTTTGTCGTATTGATTGCTCGGGCTTGAATCATAACCCAAGTCGGTTGTGTGAAAGGGGTGAAGAGAAGACATTCCGAAGATTCACTACTCTAATACAGGCAAATCGTAGTCGATCCCACGCCATTCGCGCACGGGTTACTCCAGAGGCCCAGCTCCCTCTATCCGGTTACTCTGTTCGGCAGCGAAGCAAGGCCATCCTCCCGATTCACTCAGGAATCCAACTGTGCCCAGCGTCAAGACTGCCCGAACTCATATCTGAGGAAAATACAGCCTAATCAGATGGTCCCTTTGCCGAAAATTCCCAGTCACTCTTTTGGTGATGTCACAAAATAGATACCAAACCAAGGGAATATATTGTAAAATAAAATAAAAAGAAGCAAAGGAAAATTGGCATATTTGCCAATGGCGAAAAGGCACCGAACGGCTTGCGGTGCAAGGAAAATAAGGTATAAAGAAAAGGTCAAGTCGTAGTGTAGGGGTATTAACATAACGGTCGTTCCTGTAGCCATGCATGTCCATACAAGAGTGTCACACCAAAGCGGCTGTCAGGTAGGGAGTTTGAAGTTCATGACTGAGTAAAACTCCTTGGTATGCACCACCAAATAGCCTTGACGTCGATCAAGCAAGTTTGAAGAACCGGTGGTATCTCGGCCCTCCCCAACCAAGTTTCCTTTGCACGCATGCCGCATTTTCTGGATACTGCGATACAGGATGACCACTTCATTGCTGGAGGCCGCTTATTGACTTTGGTACAAATGTCGGAACGCAGAAACAGATACAAGAAAAACAGGACAAAAGAAACAAGAGGGGTGCGTGAGATAGGACGCAAGCTGCGTACGAACAAAGGAATATAGGAGAGGATACTCTCGGCTGGGAATACAACAATGTAATCGAAGAAGTTCGGTGAAGTTCGTAGCCAATGGTAATGGTTCCTCATCCCACAGAGGCGTGGTATATAGTTATCCAGAATAGTGGTCAAGCTAATGCGAGGCTTGACTGAAGCGGCATAGTCTCGATCATTGCCTCAACATACGATCGCAAGCAAAACTCGAAATCGCATTACTTATCGGCGGTGAAAAGGCAAGTCTCTCAACTTCAACCGATTCGTTCTCCACCCTTCATACCACTGTTCACGACTGGCTTCACGTAATTCGCCGCGCCATTCTGAGAAGACAGCCTCCTTCAAACGCGTGAAATCGCAGTGCTCGTCATTATAAGGATCTGCGAACCCCCATGGAAATTGGCGTCCGAGAACAGATGGCTCGTACAAGTCAGGGCAAATGATGGAAAGAGGCATAAATGGAACCTCTTCTTCTTTCGTGTCTTCTTGGGCTTTGTGGCGACGGGTGGAGTGGTTGGACAAGCGTTTTGGGTTTGGAGATGGTGGCGATGATGTCGGCTTCTTCGATCTGTACTCGGCTGAGTATTCGTCCTCTTCTTCTTCGTCAATTCTATTGCCGATACTGTCAACGTCGTCGTCCAGCCCCAGAGCCTCAAGCGGATCCAAATCTGCTTGCTTGATGCTGTCCCATACAGACTTCTTCAGCACGTTCATATGTTTCGTGGTGATGGTGTCTGCTTTGGCGATCACAGGAATGACAGTGGTTTTTCGGTAAAGACTGCGCAAAATTTGGAGGTCCACGTCATCATCAAGTGCACCGGTTGCCCGGCGCGAATCATAGCCTCCGGCCCCAAGAGGACCGCTTGCCCTTTGTCGAGATGCTGCAATGTTGCGGTCGAGTCGTGAAGGGTCTAAAACCAAGAACACGGCGTGGATATGAGTGTCCTGAACTCCAGGAGAGCGCACAACCTTCATCTCCTCCGCGAAAGTCTCCTCAAACTTGCTCTCAAGAAAGGCAGTGAGCTCTCTCAGCTGAAGATCAACCAGATTCTTCTCAAAGCCTTCCGAGTCCCACAATGTCAAGCCGATGCGCTCATTGTCTATTTCCGTCTCCATAAAGTGAGGGACAAAATTCCCCGACGCGGGGGCTGGGAGCCGGAAGTCATCCTCATCCGTCTTCCTGGGTCGCTTTCTGGGAGGCAGTGCAAGTGCTGTCTTGAGGAATTCAAGGAACGATGTTTTGCCGGCGCCGCTGGTCCCAATTACCAGGATGCTGTTGATTTTGCCCCAAGCCGTTAGAGATGTTGAAGACGATGAAGAAGAAGAAAGAGATAGATGAGTACCCCGCCATGCTAATGCGTCAAAGGGAAGGAATGCTTCATACGGTCTCGAAGCTGCCACACACATGACAGGGAGGGGCAACTCACTTGAATGGGGTGGGGTCTTTTCTTCTGCGAACCCTCCTAGGGCTGTTTATGGAGCTAATGGCGCTGCTAGCATAGCTATATCGTCCCCGGTGCGTCATGCTCTCCGTTCTGGCATACGGATCGAACGTGGTGTTGTTGGGAATGGGAGGCACCGGCGGAACTGTACTGGAGACGTAATTGCGAGGCTCGGTAGAGGTACGAACATAGTAGCCACCAGAGCCAGAGTTGGAAAGGCTGTAGGCGGGCTCAGAAGGTTGCAGTTCCTGAGGGAACGCCTTTGACAACTGCTCGGTGTTGTTGGCAAACTCGGGTATCTTGGGAGGCACGCGCAGAGATGCTTGACGCTGACGTTCCAGCTCGGCCTCCTTGAGGGCCTGAGCCTTCCTGCCGCCTTTGCCCAAATCGCCGCTTTTACTTCGTCGAAGCAACATTCCGAAGCTAGAGCGTCGAGGACGCTGTTCGGTCATAACAGGTGTAAAGTTGAGAAGGAAGGTGTCGACAGACAATCGAAAGCGAAGAAGGAGCTCACAATTAAAGCCACGGGCCACGGATCCACGGGGGTCCACGCAGCATGTAATGCCGCAAGTATTAGGCGCAAGGAGTGAACGAGGACGGCCAACCAGGGGTCAATCAAATGGGGGGAGGTCAAATTGGTGGGTGGGTGTGAAGTTGCTGCAAGCGCCACGGGGGGTGTCAGAGGGTGTCAGAGGATGTCAGAGGGTGTCAGAGGGTATCAGAGGGTATCAGAGGGTATCATCAGAGGCGCTTACGGAGTAGAGGAAGTACGCCGTACCTACAGTAAGTAGATATGTTGGTGGGCTGCAGGTGGCCGGTTTGAAGCAAAAAGGGAAAAAAAGGTAAGCAAGATGGAGAAGGTGCGAATGGCAAACTGGCGCCCAGGTGCTCGCTCAGCGGCTCGTGGGTGAATTTCGAGAGACGGGTTGAAATAATACCCGACTTGAAGATGATGTGAGGTGAGAGAATCAGAGAATCAAGAGGACGGGTGCGGGGTGTCTGATGGCAGGAGGATTCGAGGTCTTGCACTTGGCATGGGAAAGAGAAGAAACCAAATCAACAAAACCGATGCAGGCACTCGGGCCACTTTGTTTTTTGGGGGGGGAGGGGGGGCAGCAAATGAGTAGGGGTCGCCTAAAGTGTTGGTTAATCTTCTTTTATGCCGCCGCAAGATGAAAGAGTTTGTACTCCGTGCTCCGTAGGGAGCAACGAACGATCAGGCTAGACCAATGCGGCTAGGATGAAACTAGAATAGAAGCGGTCAAAAGGACAAAAGGACAAAAGAACAAAAGCAAAAGGGGAAAGCAGAGCGATGAAGATTCCAGGGGCATGCATGCATGCATGCATGAATGGCCGACTGGAACCGCCATGGCAAAGATGGGACACAAAAGGGACGCGGAAGGGGTCTGATCCAAGGGCTGAGAAACTTGGAAGCTTTTTGCACCAAGAAGCCAAAATTAGATTAATTTATAGGCCAGATAAGACGAGACAAGACAAGACTGCATAGACAAGACGAGACAAGACGAGAGACAAGACGAGAGACAAATCTTGCGCTATCTCTTTTTCCTACGGTCTCTCCTCCGTACTCCGTACAGTAGTAGTAGTATTATTATCCGGCGTGCGTCCCTGTACTACATATCATATCTATCAACCCCGGCACCCAAATCCACTTGAACTTGCACGGGAGGGACACCAGACCAGAAACGGATGAAAAGGAATATTACGGAGGAGTGTGGATTATCAAAGCTAGAATATTAATTAGGGGCAGCCCGCCGTTCTGGGAGTGAAGGCACCACGACTAACCAGATGTGGCTAGTTTGGCTTGAACCTTGGACGACAGACAGAACTGCTACCGGTAGCGCCTCTACTAAACCGTAGTGAGTTAGTGAGTAGTCCGTAGGCAGGTACGTGCTGTAACGTCTGACCCGACACGACAGCCCCGTCAAGGTGTGTGCCTTTTCTGTTCATGCAAGATGAATGATTCAGCTGCTCACCCATATCACTTGTCTCAGGTCCCCCCACGTTTTGGAGCAGACTCGACCGCTCGACCGCTCGACCACAGCAAGCACGGTGAAAGCACGATGAAAGCACGATGAAGTCCCTCCAGTGTTCTCGCAAGACCTTAGTACAGAAGTCTCAGCGGCTCTCGGAAAAGCCGCACGACTCTGGTCTGGTCGCTCGTTGCGCTAACGGCTCGCCAGTGAAGTTTCGAGCCGAGAGAAAAGCATTGATAACGTTTGTTGCATCTTGGTTTTCAACCTGCACAAGGAATCCAACGATACAAAGTCCTGCTGGCAATATCCAAGCACAAGAAATAGGCGGTCAGTTCTGAATAGAGGCATTCGAATGGCGTCGGCCCTGCTACGTTGCTGTCCGTCCGTCCTGTTTTGTTTGGATACGAGAAAGAAAATAATGCTTTAAACTAGTAAAACACTACAACACGACACGACACAACATAACACGACATAATATAATTTGACACGACATAACACGATATGACACAATATAACACGACATAACACGATAGAACACGACATGACATAATAGAGCACGACACGACACGACACGCTTTTAATACATAGCATTGCCTTCGACAGCAGGAGAGCCCACAGACATGATGCCAGACGCGTGTGCAGATGCCTCGCCTTTACCTGGCCATCAATGCGAAAATCCAAGAAGACGAGTCACTGCAATGCACTAATCGTGCCACGTCCCACTTTTTTGGTTATCCGGTCCCCCCAACCACCAAAGGTACAAGTGCTTAATATCACCACAATAGACCACTTCTAGCAACCCTGCTGGCAGGGGTATCGACCCGACCGCTTGGAGCCATGATCCATCCAAGTCTGCATAGGTCGGATCGAATTAGAACGCAGGTCTCAATTGTATATTAAAGTGAATGCGACGGGAGTATAACAATCCGAGCTGCCAATAAGCTCCCAACAGCGAGGCCTCTCTGAACCTGTAACCTTGGCCAGATTGCCTTGGACATCGAGCTGAGATAGCCTTGGCTTCGCTGAAACTATATCCTCGTTGACTGCTTTTGTATAGATGTGATGATATGTAGGAAACCCCGTGCCCGAGGAAGGGGGCAACATGCATGCTTGCAAGGGTGAGAGGAACGAAATTCGCGAGATCCTAACACTAACACTTATAAAGATATTCGACCTTGCTTGCGGTGCTTCAAGCACGGTACTAAGGCTGCTTGGATTAATGCGCCACGCAAAGCCTCTCGTAGGCCACGGCGAGGAACTCCTGTCAATTCCTCAGAGCAGTGCGTTTCAAGCTTACCAGCCTAGATTTTACCGAGCTGTTGATCATCTCCTTCACCCAGATGATCTCAGACTGATGCGGCGTGGTTCTCTTCCCATTTCAACTTCTCCATCTTGCCCGCGCCTTCTCATGAAGGCCAACGAAAGCCCTCAATTTCCGTCTGTTTCGAGCCTTACTGCCGAGTTCATTGCATCGGTCTTCCGAGAATCCGGAAGATACCGTGTCGGATCCGAATATGGGGTAACGCCGGAGCCGTATCAAAAACACCAAGCCATCGACTGATTTTAGTATACCAGCTCGGGAAATCGAAGTCGAGGGGCAGATCCAGCATCAACCGACATCGTCGCCTGACTAGGTCATACAGAACAGCTGTCACGATACATGTCAAGCAGCACCCTGCAAATACCTGGCAATAGGATCTGATACAAAATCGCACGATCCGAAGACTGCGCTGCTGAGAATGATCATGGCCCAGCAAACCAGCAAAATTTCTTCCCCGCCCTTGTGAATTGTAAGGTGTGCCACCGCAAATCCCCCACCAGAAGCACCAGGCTGGTCTTTGTTTGAATCGAACCTGTTCGGTCGAGTTTGGATGTACCCAGCACGGGGTTCGGGTTCTTTGCAAGATTAGTCCCTACACACCCTTCTAGCGCCACTATCGTGGTTTCTTTGATCGACTACTCCGTACGCAGGAATTTATTTCCTCCCGTCTCTTCGTTGAAGCTGCTCGCCGCAGTCGAAAGTTGCGCCCACTGGATCCAACGGGCAGAACCGCTGATGAGGATCTTAATCAAGGTGGTTAGTAGCTTATTCAACGCCTTGTCGTGACGGGAGACTAGTTGACCTCCTTCCAGTCTCTTGTAAATGACTTGATGCTAAATTTGCGTATTGGACACATTTCAGCTTTCAGCTCAGCTGTGGACAGGGCTGATATAGGCAATGGAAAGACAACGTACTGCCTTCAAAGTGAGAGGATTCCTTAGACGGTGACCTGTGGCCAGTGTCCAAAAATGACAAGTGCAGTGGTGAAGAATGGTGAAATTCCAACGACGAAGAGGCTAATATCACCAACAATGTTCTGGCTGTGACTCTTGGAGTTTAGTACTGCAAGAAGACGAGGAGGTGAATTTCTTCGAATGAGTTTTAAAAGAAGGAAACGCATCTTATGAGTTTTCTGCAAGCAAGAACGAGACTAGTATAACTACCAAATTATCCAAGGCTAATGCCATGATTTTCAGTATGCTACTGTACAAGTGAAGATCTAGAGGGCGTACTATACGATCGGATCAAATTTGGCGCAAAAGGGTGGTTTGCAAATAAAAGGTAAAATATGAGAAGGCGGTCAAGTTGGACTTTCGAATTTCCAGTATAATCTACTCCGTTCCTGTTGGGTAAATATTTGCCAAGGTCGAGATCCAAGGCTGCTTTTTTGCATCACATCAGAATCAGGTTGCGCCTCCTTCACACC
Source organism: Epichloe gansuensis var. inebrians E818 (assembly GCA_000309355.1). Lineage (NCBI taxonomy): Eukaryota > Fungi > Ascomycota > Sordariomycetes > Hypocreales > Clavicipitaceae > Epichloe > Epichloe inebrians. The sequence continues at coordinate 11,009 of AMDK01000623.1, forward strand.
TATTAGACATATGATCACATCGTCGGCATAAATGTACCGTTTAGTAAGCTTTGAAAATCCCTCTCATTATGTGAAGATTTGAGTAAACCACACATTCTACTAGCATGTTCCGACGTCTGTACGATGAGCGAACATTTTGTAAGGTGGTACAATGTCAAGGCTTTTGGCTTGTGGGTGAATAACAGAGTAAAGGTTAAATTAAAGAGTTATAGCTATTAAACTGCTAGTTAGGGATAGGTACTTAAAAGGTTTAATCTCTACCCTTTTCCCTTCTAAGTAGGGAGACCTCTCTTAAATACCTTATAGTCTATATATAACTAGCCTATAGCTAGCTTATAGCGCTATACCCCGCTTAGCTCTACTATATAATATAATACTATTACCTTTCTACTCCTAATATAATACTGTCAAGGCTTTTGGCTTATAGGTGAACAACAGAGTGAAGGTTAAATTAAAGAGTTATAGCTATTAAACTGTTAGTTAGGGGTAAGTACTTAAAAGGTTTAATCTCTGCCCTTTCCCCTCCTAGGTAAGGAGACCTCTCTTAAATACCTTATAGTCTATATATAACTAGCCTATAGCTAGCTTATAGCGCTATGCCTTACTTAGCTTTACTATATAATATAATACTATTACCTTTCCGCTATTATGGACTTAAGCTTAGAAGCTCGGGTCACGTCTTAGGTTAACTCTAGGTCTAGAAAGGGAGCGCAAAGGGTATAAGCTATACGTAGCTAGGTTAGGGCTATATATAAGCTATATACAAACCCTATATATACTAGTATAGAGCTAAATTCTATATAATCTCTAGCTTAGTTCCTTTCTTCTCCTATAAGGATAATATTAGTATTTAGAATACTTATATATAGTAGCCCTAAGGCTAGTTCTTAATATATATTATTCTTTACTATAGGAATATAATAACTAGTAGAAATACTACTATTACTAGAAAGAATAGATATAGATAAGTTAGTAATATTATAAAAGCTTATTAATTAGTAAGTAAAATAGATCTAAAAGCTTATTAATAAGTAGTAAATAGACTTAACTAATTAACTAGTTAAATATAAGCCCTTACCTATAGAATTCTTATTTAATAGTAAATGTTAGGAGGTCTTACAGAGGCAAGGGTCTGAGCACTAGTGCAATCAGGGTCAAAGTGATGATAATAGTTAATGATGATTAAGGGTTAATCTAGCTAACAGGCTACGTGGCCAAAGGTGTTAAGGGCATTGTGAGTTACGTGGTTAACTCACTCGCGCGATGCACCTAATTATAACGCAGCACTTATATTATGCTTTACTTTCTATATATAGCTAGATTTAACTATTCTAATATGATTTTTATAATTTTTTTTTCATCGGCAGTGGCCAATGCATCTAAAATTCAAACATAACATAAGAATTACTAGTAATACCTAGCTATTTATAATAATTAATAACTGATTAACAGTACTATAGTAATAAAAAAAGCAGCCTAATATAGGAATAAGCTTTAAGGGCATAAATATAGGGGGCTATAAGGTTAGTATAAAGTTTGTTAATAATAAACTTTATAGCTACATTAGTATAAGAGTTATTAAAACTATAGTTAAACTTAAATTTATTTAAGTTTTACTTATAGTATAAATTAATATAATTCCCTTTTTCTCTATAACTATATTTATTCCCTCTCTTTATCTCTTCTATCTTCTTATACCTTATTACTTACTTATATGCTAAAGCTCTAAGGTAAACTTAAACCCTTACACTATATATAACTTATTCTTACTTATTTCTAACCTAATTTACTACTATACCTAAGTCTATATAACCTATAAAGTAAGTCTTATATTATTAGTTAATTAATATCCCTAGCTAATAGACTATAGAATAATAAAGGGTAATCTAAAGCTAATAACCTTTACTACTAGGCTAAAGAATCTAAAGGATTTATTAAAAAGTAAGAAAAATCCTAATAAAAAGGAAATTAAATAGTTAGTAAAGTATAAGGAGTATATAATAAAGAGTAAGAAGAAGTTAAATAATAAGCTTAGTAAGGAAGCTAAGAAGTTTAATAAGATAGCGAAAAATATCAGGCTATAACAATATAAGCAGTTTTACCTCGTACCCAGGAGGGGAACTATTCTAATATTAGTAGTTTTCTTTTTTAAAGAAAAGTAAGAAAAAGTAAAAAGAGAGTAAATATAAAAGTAAAGATAAAAAAGGGGTAATAAAAATTCTATAAAGTAAGGTAAGAAATAAAATATATAACTCTTATTAGTTAGTTATAATTTAAAGAGAGAGTTAGAAAAGGATTAAAGGAAAAGGTATAAGAGAGGTTAGAAGCTCTAAAGGCTTTAAAAATATAATAAAAATTAAATTAAGTAAAAGTAAATATAAGTAAATCTTACTAATTAAATCTAAGCCTCTTATTAGTCTAGTTATAAGTTCTCCTAGACCCTAGACTTTTTATCTAGCTTATTAGGTCTTAGGCCTCTTTACCTAGCCTTTAACCTAGATTATAGCTTTATTTAAATTAATAAAGGTCTTAAGAGCTTTATTTAGTAATACCTTTGTTATTGTATTAGCGGGGTTATGATTTTTATATTTTTTTTTTTTCATCGGCAGTGGCCAATGCATCTAAAATTCACACATAATATAAGAATTACTGGCAATACCTAGCTAGTGTAACAATTAATAACCGATTAACAGTACCGCAGTGATAAAAAAGCAGCCTAATGTGGGAATAAGCTTCGAGGGCACGAATATAGGGGGCTGCGAGGTTAGTGCAAAGTTTGTTAATAATAAACTTTGTAGCTGCGTTAGCGCAAGAGTTATCGCGACCGCAGTCAAACTCAAATTCGTTCGAGTTTTGCTTAGCGGGGTTATTATTACTATTAATCCATTAGACTTCGTAGATCTTATAACGCTTATATAACTATTAGAGGGCTATAATATTAATTATTAGTTATTTTTCCTTTATTATACCTAGCTTTATAAGGCATTTATATAATAAAAAAGAATCTATATAGATAATTATTAGGATCTAATTAATTCTTAACTAATCTATAATTATATTAAGGGTTATAGCAATTATATAGGCCACATTAGCACCTTAAACCATTACATATAATTCAGAAGTAAGAGCGCTATAAGTTACATGTTAACTCTTTATTAAGCTATATATAATAATATTACCTTATATTATAAAAATATTCTCTTTTTCTTCCTTATTACTAATAATAATAATAAATCTAATCTAGGAACTTAGATCTTTATTATTAGCAAGAGATCTATCTATAAACATAAATAAATTCGCTTTCTTAAGGACTAGAGGGATATAACAGATCCCTTATTATTATTATTAGATCTGCTATTTAAGCCGTTTATTTAATTGGTTTATATTATTATTTATAGGGTCTTAGTATTATACTATAATTAAAAGGTTATATAAAGCTTCTAGTTAATAGATAGTTATAATATAGCTTCTATAAGCTCTTTATTTAATATAATTATTATGGACTCGAGCTTAGAAGCTCAGGTCATGTCTTAGGTTAATCCCGGATCCGGAAAGGGCGCGTAAAGGCCACGGGCTATGCGTAGCTAGGTTAGGGCTATGCATAAGCTATATATAAGCTATATATATAGCAATATAAAGGCAAATCCTATATAATCTCTAGCTTAGTTCCTTTTCTCTCCTATAAGGATAATATTACTATTTAGAATACTTATAAGTAATAGCCCTAAGGCTAGTTCTTAATATATATTATCCTTTACTATAGGAATATAATAACTAGTAAATATACTACTACTACTAAATAGAATAAATACTAATAAGTTAGTAAGGTTATAAAAGCTTATTACTTAGTAATTAAGATAAATCTAAGAACTTACTAATAGGTAAAAGTTAGACTTAACTAACTAACTAATTAAATATAAGCCCTTACCTATAAAACCCCTATTTAATAGTAAAAAGGTCCTTTTTATAGTATAGTAAAACCTTATATTCTATAATCTTAATATAGATAAGGGGTTTATTAAGTATTAGTAAGACTAATAGTGCTTTATTTACTAAAATCTATTACTAAAGGTCTAGGCCTAAGTTACTTTCTTTTTTAAAAAAAAGCACTTAGTATATTATAATCCCTAAAAATTTCTAACTTACCTAAATAAGATATTTAATAACCCCTATTAATAGGAATTAGTAATTATAAAGCTTAACTAGATATTATAATAGCTTAATAAATAATTTAGTAACTTCTATATTTATTTTAAATAAAAATTAGTACTAGCTAGGGAATTAGATTAGGAGAACTCTATAAAGCTTACTAAGCTATATATAATACTTAATAAGTAGATAAGAGACTATAGTATTAGATAGGATATATTATAAATAGATTACTTAGTAGTAATAGCTTACTATTAAAGTATTTTATTAGATATTAAGTTATATTACTTAGAGAAGAAGAATTATATATAAAAATAAGTATATATACCTAAGGCTTTAGCCTAGGATAAGGATACTCCTATAATAGATATGTAATCTATATATATAGTAAGGGCCTAGAAAGGATATAAAAAGTTACTAGAATAATAGTATAAGGTAAAGTTAGGTAATAAGGCTAGTAGTAAGCAAGCTAAGTAAGTTACCTAGGCTATATATAATATATATTATAATAAGGGTAAGTGTTTATATTATAGCTTAGGGAAGCATTTTATTTATACCTATCCTATACTCTCTTTAAGATATTAGTAAGGGTAAGTAGCTATGATTTTTTTATAATTTTTTTTTTCATCGGCAGTGGCCAATGCATCTAAAATTCAAACATAACATAAGAATTACTAGTAATACCTAGCTAGTGTAATAATTAATAACTAATTAAT